>JAACJT020000110.1:2377020-2407814 GCA_009936485.2 Gymnarchus niloticus | reverse complement strand
CCCCCCCCACACACAGACACAACTGTGCAACCGTTTTTTTCCACAGGGAGGGTGGGGAGAGGGTGAGAGAGAGAGAGAGAGAGAGAGAGAGAGAGAGAGAGAGAGAGAGAGAGAGAGAGAGAAGTGTTGCCCCCTTTTAAATAATTTGTTCATGACTATTTGTTATTTATCTATTTATTTATTTATTTATACTACTTATTTATTTGAAGCTTTTATTTATTTGATCTGTATCATATTACTGTTATTATTGCTTATTATTAAAGTTGTGAATTAAAATGTAAGATACCTTCAAACACTTCCTATTGCCAAACTTTGTCACTCAATTACAATAAGGGGAGATACTTACAGAAGCACTTCCTGGGTTAACAGAACCTCTCGTTCAACTGATTGTATTTAAAAATATATAATTGTTTAAAACATACAGGTAATTTTTTAGTATTTAATTGGCAGTTGAGTTTATATACTCCTGCTGCTAGATGTAGCATTACAACAATTTTTCTGTTTTCATATAGGGGTTAGGTGAAGTTGCTGTTAGAAGCTGATCTATGATCGCTGAGAATGGCTTACATTTGTTTAGAATAGAGTGATGCCAAATAAACTAGTAGCAACTTCAAACATAAACATGTAATATGTATATATGAATAGATATAGATAATGCCTTCCAAAACTGAGTTTTTTGCACAATATGGTTAGGATTATCTTTTGATGATTTGATCCTAGGTTAGCACTTGGGGGTAAATGTATACTTTGTGCAATATAGAGTATGCCGTAATTTAATAATGATATTTTTGTATTTGTGTTTAATACATTACATAGAACTTGTACTACAGTGTAAAAGGCATATTATTAAATTTATTGCAAGTACGTTTATTGCTTTTTTCTGTTGTACTGTATTCTGATATTTGTCTATTATATAATGTACTGTACTCTGTCATTGTTTTTATCAATATATTTGTATCATGATATCAGTATTTTTTCTCAGTTTTTAAAACTTTGATACAGTATTTCCTATTTATTACCTATAGGTCAAGGTTTATTATTTATTGAATGTCGTGGAAGCAAGACTTCTATGATGTTTATATCTGTATGAACTATTCTCATCACGATCATTATTGTTATTTAAAATATTGACACTAAGTAGTACTGTACCACAAATAAACTGAATGTTCCTATAAATAAGGTACTGATTGCATACAGAGATGGAATGTGAAGTGTTTTATTTGAAAAAAAAAAAATGTACAAACGCAAGAAACAAATAAAGCAAAACATGAAAACAGCGCTTTAATTGTTATCTGATATTACAAGTTCCAATCTGCTTCCGTTTTGTCATTTTCCTCAATACTATATACATTTTCTTTACACGAGAAGCCTAACAGTATTGTATCATTGATGCGGCTACATTCATTTCAAACCTTCAATGACTATCATTTTAGCTTGCCAACATACAAACCAATTGGAACGCCAGAAAGAGTGTAAGGGAAAACCAATAGGATTTTGTGTTATTCGGATGTGACAGCGGGCGGGTGACTGTTAGTTAGTTTGTGCTCGATATTATTGTTAAGGTTGTATGGTCGAACACTGCGGACTCAGTTCTTTGTGGATATATTCCACAACAGTATAAATAATTTTAAAACAAAAAGTGTCGGAATAGTAGTAGGTTTTAACATCAGTCGATAGAAAATATTACAACTCGATTTTGCATATCGCATGAAACGAGACAAATTGATTCAGGAAGGCCGATTTTGTTAAGGTTCGTTTGAGGATCGCTATTTGTCATAAATCCCGTCCATATCTTTGGCATGATTAGAAACGTGGAGGTGGGTGCATAAATGTGTATGAATATGTTTGTGCCTTTTGGGAAACCTATTTCGGGGACGAAGGATAGAGACAGATACAGAAAAAGTGAGGGAGGAGGGAAGGGGAGGAGGTGGAATTTAAAGGGGAAGGTGTTAGTTTTATTGGCCGACTTAAAAGTGCGTGTAAAGTGTGTGACTTCTTGATTGATTGCGATGCATATTGGACAGTTTATCTTGTATCTGAAGTTATACAATAAAGTTAACTTAATAATCAGATATGTGGATTTTTAATTGCCTTGAAAAGTGCTTGTTTAATGCATGATGAATTTTAACTGTATGTTGCCACTGCTGCTGTAAGACAGTGCAGTATAATACGATGTAGCGAGCACTACTTGTATCACATCTTATGCCAGAAGAGGTACTGGTTTGGATATCAAGTTGGATGCTGGGGACCACATTTCCCTATTGCTGTATGCTTGGTGTTTCACTTGATGTAATGATTTGTTTTTTCAAATCCCTAAAGTGTCCGTGTTTCTCTCTTGTGTTGACAGAAATCTGCCTTCATCTGCAAAGGTGCACACCAAGCAATAGCCAGTCATTTCAGAAAGTGACTCAAGGCACCAATATACCATGACAGTGAAGTGGAAGCTTCAATGCAGCGGAAAGAAGAATCGTTTAGCAAAAAGCAAAAACATGAAAGATGTGCAGATGGAAGGTTGATGCACTTTATCCTGTACCTGCCCTCTGAAATACAATGGCCAACACTGTTGCCACATTAGTTGTCCAGACAGAGTTACTACCATCCCAGCCCCCCACCTCACTCTCGCCCTTCCCTCCTCTGCTGGCTGCAGGGGAGGAGGGAGATGAGGATGGAGAGAGGGAGGATGAGCAGCAACTTGAGAAGGGGGCTAGCCAGGTAGTGCTCACGGGGGTGGAGATTGTTCCGTCTGCCTCTGCATCCCAGAACCCAGAGCACCCCTTCCAGTGCCTGGACTGTGGGAAGAGCTTCAAATGGTCCTCCAGGCTGGCCCACCACCAGCGCAGCCACAACAATGAGCGCCCTTACCGCTGCAACCTGTGCCCCAAGGCCTTCAAGGGCTCTTCGGCCTTGCTGTACCACCAGAGGTAGGGTGGCTTCCAGCTTCTGGGCTTACTTGGCAAAATGTGGATGTACCTGTTTATCATCGCTGTAACCTGTCATTTGATTGCCATGGTTATTAGTCCAGGCTGTTAAACATTATACAAGATCTGTTTTTTTATATTTAGGTCACACTCTGGTGAGAAGCCTTACAAGTGTGAAGACTGTGGCAAAGCTTTTAAACGCTCTTCTCTTTTGCAGGTAAATTATTTATGGGGGTCATTTTAATGTATTGTATTAAGCATTTATTAAATTAATAAATGCATCGTTGTAAAAGAGCAAACCGATTTTATTGATAGGCATGATACTGATTATTTCCCTGTTTTTATGGTCCCCCCCCCCATCCCCAGGTTCATCGCAACGTGCATACTGGCTTACGCACCTTCCAGTGCCCCTATTGCCCCCTCACCTTTAAGTGGAGCTCTCACTACCAGTACCACCTGCGACAGCACACGGGTGAATGCCCGTACCCCTGTGACACATGTCCCAAGGCATTCAAGAACTCGAGCAGCCTACGCAGGCACAAGAACGTACACCTGGGCCTTAAGCCATATGTGTGTGCGGTCTGCACAAAGGCCTTCACCCAGTCCACCAACCTGAGGCAGCATATGCGCATCCATACGGGCGAGAGGCCGTACGTCTGCACTGAATGCGGCCGCTCCTTTACCCACTCGTCCAATTTGGCGCTGCACCGGAACTCGCACGGGGAGGGCAAGGGGAGGTCCAGCGGGGGCAAGGTGGTATCACCGCCAGAGGGTGCCACCACTGTGGAGGTCGGTGTTGAGGTTGGGATTACAGATGTGGTTGGGCTGGTAGCACAAGAAGCTGCCATGGGGGTAGGAGTTGGGGAAGTGTTCCTGTCCCATCATGCCCCAAGTCAAAACCCAACCCTCATGCCACAGCTGACCCTCACCCCCATCTCTAATGAGAGCATCAGCGCTGAAGTGGATGTGACTACCAGTACTGGCGCCAGCGTTTTGCTCTACAGCTGTGGCAGCTGCAGCCAGACCTTTAGCACGCACACGGAGCTGGAGGACCACCAGGCACTGCACCTGGGAGCCCTGGCGCAGACGGACGAAGGAGGGGGCGGGGCTGGCGAGGAACCTGGAAACGAGGGAGGGGTTGGACTAGTGGGGGCGGGTCCTCTGCTGGCAGACTTTGAAGAAGTGGTGGAGACAACCACGACCCCCGACAACAGCCACAGCGCGGCCGACATGCTAGGTCTGTCGGGTGGCACAGAGAGCGGTGTCCAAAGCCAGGCCCAGTTCGACCTCTTGCAGAGCTTTACTGAGGTGTCCCAGCTCCCCTCCACTACTACTGTACCTACAAGCACGGCTGCTGGAGTAGGGGGCACAACAGAGTGTACCTACTGTGGGAAGAACTTCAAGACTGTGGGCGGGTTGAATAGACACCTGACTCAGGTATGTGAAGCGGAGCAGTTTCTGTACTAATGTACTAATTCTGTTGCAATTTCTATATAGTTTTTCCATGTAGGCAACTGAGTTTAATTGTGCCTAATAATGATGAACCCTGTAAGTAATACAGTGGGTCTCATGCCTAAGATGGATGGGTATGGGTGATGGTTTTTGTTTTTAAGTATTTTGTACAGATAAGAAAAATAAAAAATAAGATAATAATAATAAAAAAAGATTTTTTTCTAAAACAGTAATACAGTCTCAAATGTAGTTATGGTCATATATTTGCTTAGCAATTGTTGGCTCTGAACGATAAAGTAATTGAAAGATTATTTAAATCCATTTAAGATGTATATTAGTACTAATGGTTGTTTGAGGTGCACAATTAAAACAATCTAAAACCTTTTTTATATGAGCTACAACATCAAATAACTCTATTGTCATTTAACTCTAAATGCATCATAAAAACATTAAGTCCTATTCACCCTCATTAAAAATAAGCAAAGACAGGAATCCTCTGCCTTAAAAGTAGCACTGAAGGTAAATGTTTAATGATAAGTTTGTGTGTAAGTAAGTTTTTTTTCTGAGGTGTAAATCCTACAGTGTTTGTCAGTTTGATCTGTCCTGTCTGGTCTTTCGGAATTTGTGTGTGGTGCGAAGGCCCTCTAGATTCTCCTATCCCGTGCAGGCCCACACGCCATCTCCCTCGCAGTCGCAGTCTCAGTCGCGCTCGCAGTTCAGCTGCTCTGCCTGCGACCGCTCCTTCTCGCTGCTGTCCTCGCTGCTGACACACCAGCACTCCCACACGCCCGAGCAGAGGCTGCTGGCTGAGGCCGAGGCCGAGATTGTGTGCCCGCCATCGCTCTCCCTCTCCCTGCCCCTGCCCGCCTCCCCAGCTGCCAAGGGGAGGGAACGTGAAGAAGCCGAGCGGGAGATCCACGTGAGCCTCATCACCGTGACAGAGGAAGGGGGGAGGGAGACAGCCAAGGCAGGGCGAGGAGGAAACAAGGGGCAGAAAAAGGGAGCGGGCAACAAGAACGCTAGCGGCAACAACAGCGGTAAGTTTATATCTTTAAGTGAACATGGCAACATTGAACTTGTTTTAACTTTAGCTAGTTTTCCTGTCAGCACTCAGCCACCTTTTCCCGTTCTAACTTCTGTTTCACCTGTCTTGGCCTGGTGAGCAGAGCGACCGTACCGCTGCTCCGAATGCGGGAAGGCCTTCAAAGGCTCGTCCGGCCTGCGGTACCACATGCGGGATCACACGGGAGAGAGGCCATATCGCTGCACAGAGTGTGGGAAGAGCTTCAAGAGGTCCTCATTGCTCTCCATCCATCAGAGGGTAAAGGGTCACCCGTCCTCCTCCTGCAGAGCAAGATACGGTTGTAAAAATCTTCACAGTGGATCGGCCTGTGATGAGATGTCTATCATGTTAAACAGGCTTTCTAAGGAAATGGTTACACAAAACATTAATGAGACTTGGCAATGTTCTTGGTATGACACAACTGCTGTATGACAGAAGTTTACCAGTTGTTCATTTCAGTGACTTCAGTAAGCAGTCAGGTCAAAAAAAGCCCAGTGATGAAGTTCATATGCTTTTGAGTCTGTCCAGCTGACCCATTCATCCATCTTCTGACTGCTTATTCTGGTCAGGGTTGCAGAATGGCCTGGAGCCCGGCACAGTGCTTGGGTATACCCTTGACAGGACACACACACACAGGGACTACGGGCAATTTAGATACGCCAGTTAGCTGAAAGGAGGAAACCCGTGAGACATCGGAAGAACAGGCAAACTCTGCACACACAGAGCAGAGATGGGATGCAAACCCCCCCAACCCTGGAGGTGTGAGACAGTAGCACTAAACACTGAGCCACCATGCCCCTTTCATCCCTTCCAGTTTCACCCCTCATGCAAAGAGCTCAAATGGGAAAATTGGATGATTATATGTATTCCTGGTTCCCTATTAATTATCAGAGAATCAGTCACAGTTCATTGACACTGGAAGAGTGTTTATATACTGTAGAACATCAGCTTGTCAGGCTAATCACTGACGTGGGGTTTAAGCTGGAGTTCCAAATGCCCAGCTTTTACTGCTGGGAAAAGTTTGAGGCCCTAGAAGGAATTTCTTCTACAGGTGGTTGGTCTGCTTGAACTGTGACAGTCTATGTATCTGGTGCATTTGCTCTGGGTGTCCTGTGTTTCACAACTCATTCAGGTCTCTAGTCTACCTAACACCAAGATGTGTAGACAGTTGGAGTGGAGTGGACACACTAACAAGATTTGGGTCTGGATTATATGTTGGGGAGAATGATAGATTTCTGGTTTTGAACACCAGGGAAAACCACCTCCTCCCACAGTGCAGTTTGTGGTGTTTTTGCTGCATGTGACACATTGTGATGATGTCACGTTTCCAGCTACTGTACTATTTCAACACTAGTGCATTTCCAGTCATGTGGTTTTGGTAGAGCCTTAGTAATCACACCGAAGTTTTCTGCACTTCAGCCATAAAAGTATTTGAAGTCAACTTTTTGGAAAAGTACTCCTTAAAAACATCTGTGCTATGTACATTTCAATCAAATACGGTCATTTTTACATCAGTATATGTTTCATCAAAGTTCTCTACAATTTATAGTCCCTAACTCTTTCCTTGATTTAGAATATTTTATGAATGTGCATATTCTGTTGCAAACTTTCTTTTTTCCAATGTGGGAGTCACAATGGTTCAGTCGATATCACCATGACCTCATACGTGGGTGTGCAGTTTGTATGTTCTCCCTATGTTTACTCTGGTTTCTTCCTTGTAGTCCAGTGACATGCAGTTAAACTCACTGGCTTTACCCCATTGCCCAATGTGTGTGATTCTTTGCCCTGAAATGGACTGGAATACCACAGAGTCTTGTGCCCATTAGTGCCAGGGAGAATTCCCAGTCCGCCTACCCCCCAGTTACCCCGTACTTCATAAGTGGTTGGAAGCTGGATGGCTTTAAACCTTCTAAATTGCTTGAGTGTCAAGTAGTTTAATCTGATGTTCACACTTGCTTACTCCTCAGGTCCATACTGGTGTCCGGGCCTTCCAGTGCCCCTATTGCCCCCTCACCTTCAAGTGGAGCTCGCACTACCAGTACCACCTGCGGCAGCACACGGGGGAGCGGCCCTACGTCTGCCAGGAATGTGGCAAATCCTTCAAGAACACCAGCTGCTTACGCCGGCATAGCCAGCTGCACTCCGGCTTGCGGCCCCACATCTGCTCCGTCTGCAGCAAGTCCTTCTCGCAGACATCAAACCTGAAGCAGCACGAGCGCACGCACTCTGGCGAGCGGCCATTCCAGTGTGCCCAGTGCCACAAAAGCTTCACACACTCCTCCAACCTGCAGCTGCACCTGCGCACACACTCTGCCCGCAAGGACTTCAAGTGCCAGCTCTGTGGGAAGGAGTTTGTCATGCACTCCTACCTGCAGAGGCACCTCCGGACGCACACAGGCAGCTCCGGCAGCACGAAGGAGGGCCCCAGAGCAGCCAAGGGGTCCGCAACACTGAACCTCAGTGTAAGCACGAATATAGGGGCCAATTCAATTTCATTTCCTGAATCCCCTGCAAAGTCGACTTTGATTTTGTCCCCGCCAAACTTGGACATCCCTCCCAATACATCGCAGAACTATTTCATGATTCAGACTCCAACGGGCCTACAACTAATACCTCTTTCAGCCCCAACGCCGGCTCCGGCTCCACCTCCACCTCAGTCTCAAAACTATCTTCTTTTACAGTGTCAGTCCACTAATGGCAACCAGCCAAGCTTGATCCTGGTCCCGACTTCCAGCTCCACCACTATTGCTCCCCCTGCTCCCAACCCACAGCCCCTCTCTGTGGTGCAGACGATACCTGCCCTGCAGCAAGTCCTGGGCCAAAATCAAACTGCAGTCCCCCAGTTTCAGACGATACAGACGCAGCCTAGGTTCATTCTGACTAATACAAGTGCTCCTGTCACTTCTGCTCTGGTCAGGAGTCCTGCGCCAACCTCGCAGAATTTAAGAAAATCCAACTGGATGAGGAGCCCACGACTTAAAAGAACACGTAGACCCAAAGCTGTTTTGCAGCATAGAGCCCCCAAACTTTTAGGAGAGGCTCTGTCTAACCCACTTGTGACCCTCTCTAGTAGTAGCACTGGTGTAAGTTCAGCCACCATAACAGCAGGCACTTCAGTGTGTGCTCCCACACCTCCCATTCCAGTGCCATCAGTGTCGTCCTCTGTTTCATCCCCTTCTGTAGTTATCACAGACCCCCAAAACATTTGCATGTCTGATGTGTCGGTTCCTTCTGAGTCCAGCAGATGGGACAATAATGCTCCAGCCACTGCACATAATGAAAAGTGTTCTGATACTGTTGGGGGGGAGCAGTTTGTCTTCTGCTTTGAAAAGCAAGGAGAAGAGGCTGGTGGGAAGCATAGGTTGGAGGCTGAGAGTGGAGGTGAGGAGTCCTACATGTTACAGTTTGAAAAAGGACAAGAGAATGAAAGGCAAGCAGAACATGAAGTGGAAAAGGAGGGCTCTTTTGTCCTAGAGATACAGACTGAGAGAAAGGGTGAGACCCAGGACACCAAGGTCACAGAACAGGTGGTTTCATTGGACCTACTGCAAGATTGGGATGGAGGTGATAAAGAAGAGGAAAGGGAGTCAGGCATAGAAGCAAGGGGTGACAGAGGAGGTGAAGCATTTGTTCTTCACTTCCAAGCAGAGGGGGAGCGAGGGGAAGAGAATACTCCTAACACTTTCCCAGAAGCTCAAAGAAATGACTTGGATCTTGACTGCCGTCCTGCCCAAGCATTGGTTCCGCTTGGTGAGCAGGAGGTGGTATTTGAGCTTGGGGAAAATGCTAAGATGATACCCCCAGAACCTGGGGAAAGGGTTCAGATGATTGCATTAATAGAAGGTGAAGGGAATACCTCAAGCACAGGGGACACTTATAATAGAGCTGCTAGGGCAGTTACAGAAAGTGAAGGATCTATGGAGGGTATATTTCAGTTGGAGGGAGGAGAGGAAATCGTTATCATTGAGGTCAGTACCAGCAGCTTAAGAGAAGCATCTATTGAAGGAGAGAGTGGTATCCTGGAAAAGGTAGAGGAAAACCAGGTATGTGAAGATGAGGGAGAACGAGATGGAAAAATTGTTATGGAAGGAAACACAGGGGCTGAAGTGAAATTACATGGAGGGATGGAGGAAAGTAGTGGAGAGAAGCAGTGTATGAGGGCAAGTGTCCAGAATGACCCTCAAGCTTTCAGTTCTAATGCCGGCCCTATTACTTTTACTTCTAACACCTCTTAAATTAAGTTTTTGCAGAAATTCTCACAATACAAAGTAACGTGTGTGTGTTTGAGAGGGCTTGTGTATTTTGGTAAGGCGTTTGGACGCATATGAAAAATTGACATTTACAAACTCGGAGCCAAACCAGTGGCTTATACTGATTCAGATAGAAAGCAAGAAACATGATTAACGACACAATTTTAAATAATTGCTCCGTACAAGTTACTGTTATAAAGGAAAAAAAAAAAAAAAACCATGAACAATGTGTGTGCAAAACAAGCAAGCTCTAAGTCACGCTATTAATAAAGATAAAATGGATAACACTCCAAAGACAGGAGGAAATCATGATACAAATGTGTGTGTTAACTAAACAGTAAGTTTTGTGAATATGATATATTGTCTATATTTTGCTTGGATTCGGTATCATTGCTGATACTGCTATGGTAATGAAAATAAACGTTATATAAAATGGCTCAGTGTTTTATTTAAAATCTTTATAATGGAACGGCGTTCTTGAAATAGGTGAATATTTAATTCACTATTTACAGCAACCAAGATATCCGAGCTACGTATATAGGCTACAATGTACGCACGGTAGGAATTCACGAACTACACCGGCTACGCCAACGCTATTCCGTTGAGAAACGTCGTCTACGTGGTATTCGGGAAGGCGGATACGACAGTGGACGCTCACGGTGTCTTACAGAATGGGGCCAGTTACGCAGCTGGCTGGCCGTGCCGTGGCTGAAACGTCGCCTCGCTTTTAGTGACCCAGAGAACAGACCAAGGTTGCGATTCGCAACAGGCAATTCTCATTCCGCATTCCGATTAAACTCTGGATGCAAGGTATGGGGGATTCCCGCTAGAATGCATATTAAGCTTAGTGTTTTGTTTTTTTTTCCAGTTATTTCAAATTTATTGTAAATGTCCTTGCTCGAAAATTGCATAAACCATATAATATACAGCATTCGGAACTGCTGTGTTAGCGAATACCAACATGGTCCATGACGGCGATTCTGATGTATAACGTGTATATATTGAAATAGGAATCTGTATATGAACCTAGTTATATTCAATGACACAACCAAGACATTGTTGGCGATTTAATCCTTTAATATGCGTGTTATTAGTAATTTCTCCGTTCTAAAGGCAATTAAGGAATCAGAAATAGGGATAAGGACTGAGCTGCGTAGTAAGCTTTCTGTAAGTCTATGCTTAATCTTTAAACGTTTCGTCGTATTCTGTTCTAATAATTTATTCCTCTGGTTATTTTACCGAAGACCGCCGCGAAGCGAATTTTCGCGACTCTTATAAAAAACATCCTGTTGTGTAATAACCAGTTCATCAGAAGGTAAAGGAATAAGCGATTACCAGAAATTGAGTGAACTGAGCCTTCATCAGTAAGAAAGTATTTATTTCTCTTTTAACTCGCAGTTTTATTGTAGCTGTGTAAAAACAGTTTCTTTGAGTGAAGGAGATGGGGAAGCTGGAGCTAAGCCAGGTCGTGCTTCGAAGGATGAAGGAGGAAGACATAGAAGCTGTTAAAGAACTCATCAAGGTGGCGTGCTCTTTCATACGCTAGATGGCACCTTTATCGTTTCTGTCTTTTTTTTCTATTCACATCCTTGCTTGCTCCTAGCTTGCCTCACATTTGATGAAGAGCTTCCTTCTGTGTAATAAAGTATCTTATGATTGTGTACTGGAAAGATTTCCATACAGTCAGCTCAATTATCCATACATCTTCCATAACCTTTATCAAGTATAGGCTCAGGAATGATAGGGCGCAAGGGAGTAGAACACCCAAGATGGGATGCTGTTTATCCATGTTGATCATGGAGCATTTCATGCACTCATAATGTAAGACAGCAAATCGCATAACCAATGATTTTGGTCTGTGGCAGTGCAGGGATAAGTCTGTGCAAACATTGAGAGAGCATGCAAACTTTGCACACACATACAACCATGTGGGAATTGAAACCCCATCTCCGAAGGGGTCGCCTGAGTTAAATTGTCAAAATTTAATGTATTGATAATTGTGACGGTATTTTCATTCTGCTTGTGTTTCATAAATGTCACGCTTCTGGCTTCCTAGGAAGGATCACAGGGCTCGGAAAACCGACTCATTCTGCACCTTCTCACCCGGCCGCTGGCCCTCTTGCTCCTCGCCATTGCCTCATCCGTCCTGCGCTGCCTTCTGCACAACTTCATTCTGGCGCTCGTGCTCCCTGTCTTCGTGGTCATCGTCTACTTGAAGCTCACAATCCCATGCTCAGTGGGCATCTTGGGCACCAGCAAGCACTACTGGAACTACATAGGCAGCAGCTACAAAGGGGTGGGGGACTGCATGATGGAGAACCCGTACGCCCAGCGAACGGAAGCAGAATCGGGCACCAGGGTGAACAGCAAGCCCCAGGACAAAGGGCGGTGTCGTCAGAAAGAGAGAGCTAGGGAGGCAGAGGCACAGGAGCAAGGAGCAGGAGAGGTGTGGCTGGCAGTGTTTGAGGGTGAAATTGTTGGCTGCATTTCCCTGGAGCGGGGGTTGAGCAAGGACATTTGTAGGATCTGCCGGCTCGTGGTTCAGTGCTGGTATCGGAGAGAAGGAGTGGGCCGGCTCCTAGTAGAGAGTGTGGAAAGGCGGGAGAAGGAAATGGGGCGGAAGAGGGTGTGTGCACATGTGTCCATCCCATCAAAGATGGGCGAGATGTTTTTCCAGAAGCTTGGTTATCGCAAGAAAGAAGAACTGACGGAGGAAGAAGCGGAAGAGGATGAATTAGGGGAGATGGTGGAGGAGAGAGGGTGGATGGGCTTTCGGGTAAATTTTGTGTTTGTGAAGGACTTGTGAGGAAAGAGTGATGGAAGCACAGCACAAAAAAGGAGGTGCAGGTGTATCACATTTTGCTGGCTGCTTAAAAAAATACTGAATTGTAAATGGAAAAAAATAGACTGCAGTAAAAGATCAGGGAGGAAACAGAAAATGGTCTTGAATACTCTCATCTTGGGATTGTTTTATTTATTGCTCATGTATTGTGATATTGTTAGATATGATATTTAATGTGAGTTTGGCCTACATTTCCTGACCTGAAGAGGTCATTGCCTCATGGTCATACATATTATTTCTGTTAAGGTGCTCATAACCATATTGCTGTGTTTTTTTATTTATTTAAAATTTTTAAAGTTTTTTGATAGGCAGTTTAATGATCTAAATGCAACAATGTTACTAAAGCCGTAAGACTGCAGTTATAAGAGCATCAGTTGTGACCACTATAAAAGGAGTTTATAAATAGGAGCATTTAGAACTAACGTTCATCACCGTCTGAGTGTCATACATGGAAACTGAGGCTCGGTTTCAGGAGGGAGAGCCTGAAAGTAGCACGAGAAGCTCACCGCACAGGGTGAACCTCGTCAAGTTTCACAGCTTGCTCTTGGATTGTGGTGGCAAAAGTGTGAAAAAGTTACCGAAGATTCATTGTGAAACATAACTACAGATTTGAGCCAGAGCCTCATTGAAAGATTATGAGAGTTGAGACACTGTGAGAAGGGGGGGGTCGGGACGGAGAGTCAGGTGACCGGGGTTGTTTATGTTTATTTATTCTACCTGTCCCTCCTTTAAATCCAACACACTGTTCTTGTTTTATTTACTCCAGTAAACCCACCCACAGCCTGACAGCTGTCATGATCCCTTTACAGTTTTCGTACTGATACTTGCTTTGCTTATTTCTCATTGAAACTGTTTTTTTTGTGTGTGTTTCTCCTCTTTGTTGTGTTAATCCCATCCAGTTCTTGTAAAGCATAAAGTGGGAAACCCAGTCCCGAATAAACCTTTTATTCCACGAACCTTCTGGTGCCGTTATCGCAAGCACATTTGTTAAACTGTGGGTGCGCAAGAAATGATTTATTTCTCTCAAATGCTTGTCTCTTTCATTACACCACTGTGCTAAGTTAGTGTGTGTGGTTTTCACTGTTCAGAGTGAGCAGGGAAATAACAGAATCAGTAGAAATAGTTAACTAAATATTATAAGACTATATTAGATTATTTTGGTTAACAGGGAAAAAGCAATGAAGTGTGTGACAACACTCCTGTGTGTGAGGAAGTGTGCGGTTACTGTGAGTATGCGTAGGTCTTATCTCGACTGGGTCCTTCCCTCCTCCCCTCTGAACACCTGGTCCCATGTCTGAGGACACCTGTGGTTTTGCAAGCAGTGAGTCTGCAAATGTGCTGTAATATTCTTAGTCACTCTGTGGCACTCCTCGTCGGCAATTTTTAATTAGGTATTGTGCACTATTTGAGTCCCTCCCAATCAATGACTGATTTCAGGTCCATGCATGATACACAGATGTGCAAGAGTGCCTGTGACCGTTTCTGTGTGGGTGGTGTGACTCTTCACGTGGCATGATTTTCACCTTAACCCATGTAGCTGCTTCGGTTAGCCTGAAGCTCACGCTGTCTGTAAACCTCAGATGTCGCCTGTCTGCTAACCCCACATATACTACCGGATATTTGTACAGTGAAAACAGGAAGGGGAGACGAAGGGAGGGAGTAGTTTCTGGTCTTCGGGTAAAGGTAGCACACCTGAAGGGCGTCTGGTAAAATGGTGTGACTAAGTCTGCTAAACGCGCCTTTATTGTTAATGGGTTTTAATTGAAGTTGAAGCTTTTCACCAGTTTTTTTTTTTTGATAGCATTTTTTTATCACAATTTCTAGCTTCTGTTTGTCAACTTCAGAAAACACCTGGCTGTGAAAACAAACCATGTATAACTATGTTTGTTCTCAGGAAACAGATGTGAGTTCATGGTGCTGGAAAGTGTTTTTGTGAGTGTGGTTTAATTTTTTTGTGTGGGGCTGTGTGCATGTAAGTGTGGGTGGGTTTAGGAAAATATGACTCTGCATTTCCTGCTGTGATCTACCATTTCTCATTGTCAGTTTAAATGCCATGTAATGCTCCTTTTTACAGTGTAGAGCCTCCTGATTTAATGAATGCTTTATACTAGTGAAATGATCAGTTTGTCCTGCGCCCCAGAAAAACAACTTTGGATCCCTTCCCATAGACTCAAACACAGAAGGGTAAGAGAAGTCACTTCTGCAGCATATCACATGTCAGAGGGCAGTACTTGGGTACATCGAGGAATGAAAAAATCTATTCCAGATGCGTGGATCAGCTTTAAGGCACACATAGGCGTTCCCTGAAAAACACATACCACTGGGCCATAAGTTCCAAAACCATAAATTGCTTGTGAGCCGTTACTAGAAGTAGGTAAGTATATAAATAAACAATGTAAATGAAGGTATTTGACTTATTTGCATCTTCAGCTTGACTATGGGATAAGTGCCGTGAGCCTAGATGAAGATGGGTAAGAGCTTATGCTTATATTAGGAAAGATGGGGAATACATAGACAGGAGGAATGTGAGGATGAACAAAAAAGTTAACATTGCATAGAAACATCTGTGGTGAAACCAAAACACTTGTGCGGCATTTTTTTTTTAACTGAGCCAAATTCTTTTTCTCTCTAAATTGAATTAACTACATGTTTAAAAATGCTGGAAAAGAATAGGTCATAATTTAGATCAAATGATGTACTTGAGTATTTAATCCCTGTATGTATTGGTTGTTACATGTATATTTATATATATCTTATAATAGCTCTAAATGATGCATTGACTTCATCTGCATCTGTGCAAATATGCATCTTTAGCTTTCCAAAATCACAAATATGAATTAATTCAATAAATATAGGTACAATAACTGGTGATTGCACATGTAAATCAGTCATGTGACCAATAAGCACCAAATAACAGTATGGTGAAGAATCATTTCAAATTACAAACTGCACGTTTTGGTTCTCAGCCTGTCTCTCCTCGACGCTTTCAACTCAAATTGATCACGCCTCCCCTCCTTTTTGAATATCATTCCGCCCAACCAGAAACCCCTCCACCTTGTATCTGAACCTCAATCTGTCTCTCTCCCCTCTTCATATACTCAGTTATTTATGCACTTGCTTGCTTGATTAATTCAGCTGGGAGCACAATTTTTTGAAATGATTACTAAACTGGACAGGTGAGCAAATCCGATACTATACTTTGCTATTATTTTCCCATCTCTCACCACCCCCTCCCCCCTACATCTTTCTTACTTTACTCACTTTCTCTGTTTTCAGGTAGCCTGGCTTTTTTTTGAATGCCTCCACATGTTATATATACCGTGGCATTTCGGTTCGCACTGCAAATTCCAGTCACTTCACATGACAGAGTGCTTTCTCTAGTTTCGCTTGCAAAAACAGAATGAAACTGAGAAAGAGTACTGGGGGGTTGTGAATGAGTAGGATGCCATTTGCAGTAATAGTTTCAGATGCCAAAAGTCTTCATAATTAGCCTATTAATTAATGGAGGCTGATGCAATTTTACAGTTTCTTTCTAATTATTAGCCTGTTAACAGCAGAATATTAAAAATTGTAATTTTTCTCATTAGCTTTTCAGAACACAGCTGTTATGAATATTGTGCCCTATTCTGCTTTTTTACAACCTCATTCATTATTTGAATATTGTTTTTTTCATTCATTGATCTTCTGAAAAACTGTTAAGATATAAATGCAACAGTGTTGCGATTTTCATTTCCATTTATTGTAGTGTGCTTCTGACACAAAAGAAGTTTATTTATCACTACAAGAACCTACGCTGGGCAAAGGGGAGGCATGAAACATACTTGTGTTTTGTAGTGAAGAGAAGGGATGGTCCAGACACTCTGTCTTTTGATTTTGGACACCTACGCAATCGCTCAGGATGTCACGTGGAGGTGAGTGGAAGAGAAAGACAAACAGGCCAGAGGTTGGAGATCAAGGGGCACAGCTGTGAGTGGATAGAAAATCTGAAAGGAGCCCTAGAGCTTTTTGGAGACTCTCATTATTTGAATATTTTGTTTACATGATCAGAAATAGATTACCAGTCATCATTATTCCTATATTTAATGCCCAAATGGAATATATGGACTTAATAAGACCATAACATCCATCCTCCAACCACTTACATTAGTCAGAATCACAGGAGCCTAGAGTCCATCCCAGGTAGCAAAAGGTACAGGACATGGATACACCCTGGACATGATGCCAGTTAATCACAGGGAGCACACATGTACTAATTTACATATACCGATTAGACTGACTACATGTCTTTTAACTGCAAACAGAAATCTGCACCATACCAGGAGAACATGCAAACTCCACATGCTGACTGCTCCATTGAAGTTGACTGTTTTTTTACATTTATTATTGAATGCCCATACATGAAGTCTATGTTTTGGTACTCAACAATTAATAAAAACACCTATTGAGCATGAATTTCACTTCTAATGACTTTTCCTTCATCTTTCCCAGCTTCTCTTTCTCCGGTACTTGGGGGCACTGTGTCCAGGCCTGTGGGGATCAGATCGAGGCGGTGCTAAGCTTTCTTATTCTGTGACCTGGTTCTGTTCCTGGTCGCCCTGCTATAACTGCTCCTGTCGCCTAGCACACTTTCTGACCAGAACCCCCAACCTTAAGCTGCGCATCTTCTTCTCTCGTCTATACTTCTGTGACAATGAAGACAGTGGGGAAAGAGAAGGACTGAGGACCTTAAAGAAAGCCGGGGTGCAGTTGTCAGTTATGAGCTATAAAGGTAAGGAAAAAGATTACTGAAGAGTCCATCTTATGAAGTTTCCCAAAGAAGATTTCAAAAGAGGTTCATCAGATCATGTTCATTAAGTGAAATGTTCAGTGCCTCTTCAGTGCAATTATTAGATGTGTTATTGGCAATATACAGAGAGAACTGTTTCTTAGCCAACATTTGTAGTTGACAAAAATTCCCTTAAACTTAAACCTTTTCTCTCCCACAGACTATTTCTACTGCTGGCAGACATTTGTAGCTCGCAAAGAAAGGGGATTCAAAGCCTGGGATGGACTGCATCAAAACTCTGTTCGACTAGCAAGAAACCTGAACCGCATCCTCCAGGTGATAATAATAATCCATCCATCCATCTTGCAACTTCTTGTTCAGTACAGGGTCAAAGTGACCCTGGAGTCTACATCAGAAAGCACAGTACTTTCTTACTCATCCTGTGTTGTTGGTCATTAAATGCTGTTATACATATCTCTATATAAATATAATAGTTGCAACTTGCAAGTATTGCTAGGTATTGGTTATGAAGGCAGCTGTGCGTATTATATGTACTTATTTCACCATTCTTTTTCAATCCTCAGCCATGTGAGACTGAAGACTTGAGAGACGCGTTTGCACTCCTTGGACTTTGAGGACTCTTGTTCCATTTTCGGTGCTTTTAAAATATGGAAATGGTGCTCTGAGAAAACTACTGAATCCAGAACTTGAATTTAGAACTTCAAACAAATCTGTAAAGCATTGACGTAGTGCTGATGAACATCTTTTACCGACTGCCATTAAAGTTATTGATCGTTAACTAAGAAAATGCTTCATTTGTTGACAGCTGCAACCCTTCCCATTATGCATCATGCAATGAAAGATTTTACGCATATGTATAGTTACCATCTGTTTAAAATTGTAACTGCGACTGGTAAACAATTCACTGAGTGGGTTTTGAGGATGTCGCTTTTGTACAAATTCTTGATGATGCTAACCTAAATGTTGGCAAGAGTGTCCTGCAGGTGCTGATGTAGCTCATGCGAAGTGTGCCTTAAACTAGAAAATAGAAACGCAATTTATATTTGTGTGACTATTCCCTTAGTTAAACTTAAGGCATTTGCTTTCTAAAATACCGGAATACTGTAAATGTCCATATGTAGTGAAAATAATGGTACATTATTTTCGTGATCATCGATATTAAATAAATACAAAAGCAATGTACTTGTTGTTGTTACTATTCCAGTCTGAATTATTAACGTTAGTGTCAACAACAGAGAATGGGGGGGTTACGATGAGATTCACAAGTGCGCCTGTACACTATTTATTACGCTCACGGACCCGTTAACGTTCTCGAATTCTGCCACAAACACCGATTGAATTAAAATCAAGATGGCAACCGAGGGTGAATACGAGTCGATTCTGTGTGTGAAACCTGACGTCAATGTGTACCGAATTCCGCCACGAGCATCGAACCGTGGATATAGGTAACATAATGTGATTTCAATATCAATGTGTGTCCTTTTTTTTTTTAATTTTATTGTGCTTGCTTCCCTTCTGAGTTGTAGTGTGTTACCTGTTTAATGCTAGACCTACCTAGGAATGAACAATTTAAAATTCCTGCTAACAGCCATGGTAACTCATTGGCAACAGTAGTATTTATACTTGTGTTTTGTCGCTCTCTAGTACTGTGCTTTCCCTAATGTGTTTAGGGAAGGAGATGCACGGAAGGTGAATTGGATCTATGATGAAGATGCATCATCAGGAGCAGCAGCATGCCAGCCAAATAACGATTGCTCTCCTAGCTAGCTAGTTAGCTTGACTCAGGAGAGGCAGCTGCAGCTCCAGGAGCACATGATCTTTGCTAGCTAGCATGACTGTCTTACGCCTTGACGATGCAAAGAAGGTTAATATGGCCATATGTAAACTGGCATTTAACATCAACCTTCTCCTTCGGGGGTACAAATGTAAGGTTGATCATTTGTTATCTAACGAGTTTGCTTGGTACAGTGTCGCTGGTGGTATTTTTTTAAAATAATATTTATTTAAAAACCTAAAAACATGCACATACAATATTATGGTGATTCCGACAATATAGTAACGCGAGGAGTTTGCTTGTTTGATCATCTTACCTGCTGTGTTGTTGTAGCTAAAAATGTCAATACAGGGGCGGTTATTTTAGAACATTACGGTATTTTTAAAGGCCCGGGTAATAAGGGGGACTTTAGCAATCCCATTGTATAGCCATATTTTTGAACTATGTATAATATTAACGTGTTATTATGAACCTTAGTGCTTTAAACACTACCTACCCTATGATCTAGCTGCTAAAGTATATGCCCTTGTAACTGTTGACATGTTATTTACCTTATATTGTAGAGGCTGACGTGTATTATGTGGTTTAGGTGTAACTTGCGGCTGGACAATACTCACCCTGATTAACTTATTGGTTTAGCCCTTTAATTTACATCTGCCACATAGCATTTGCCTTCCATATCCGAATAATGCTGATGTGATATTCAGTCTTGGCCGTTTGAGCTGGATGACCTTCTCTTTTATTTATGTTGCTTATTTTAGGTAAATGGCGATACAGCCATGTTGTGAGTTATTCCCACTAGCCTTCGAAATGGTTATTCAGAGGGAGGGCTGCTGCAGAAAAATGTTTAGTGGCAACAGCAATTTTGTCATATTGTCACATTTCCATTGACATTGCGTGTGTCTGTGCTTGTTTGTGTTTCTCTCAGGGCAGCAGACTGGAAGCTGGACACACCTGACTGGAGTGGGCGCATGCGGGTGACTGCACGGGGGAAAGTGGCCTACATCAAACTGGAAGACAAAATCTCAGGTGAGGTGCCATAAGAGGATAGACCCATAAATGCAATGTCTCAGATGTTCAGAGAGCTCTCCCCATTTCGGGAGTTGGTGGGTGTTTGCAGTATAATGCATTTGGAGTAGGTGTGCTTACAGACCATAGTACGTAGAGAGCCTTATTTGACTTGCCTGCTGTGTGTCACTGCATACACTCATGGGAAAGGACAGGCTATCCTGAAATCCTCATCCTGTGCATTCAAGTAATATTTTCCTGATGGAGAAAACTCAGTAATCTTGAACCTGTCATTCTTTACAACCTGAGAAGTTTTTTTTTTTTTTTTTTTTTCCCTTTTCCTCTGAAAGTGCATGCCGCCATCTCTCCGTGAGCTTCACAATAAATCTGATGCTTATTAACTGAGTAGAACTTTGGGTCATGGTTTAATTTAGTGCACATTACTCTTTTATCCCTCCTTGGCTTCTTGATAACGTGTGCTCGGTGTGTCTTGAGTTTATAGCGTTTAGGCCTGTGTGTTTAAGCCATGTTCGCATTTGTCTGTACCAACTGATCAAAAAAGAACAATGTGAGAATGTTTCATTTGAGTCATAACTGATATGCCATGCTTTTAGTTTAAAATGTTTACATATTTTATATTTACAGCAGTTTAGTATAATGAATGACAATATTGTAAAAACTTGTCACCCATCCATCTTCTAAACAGCTTATCTGTTAGAGTCACGGGGAAGCTGGAGCCGATCCCAGCTGACTTTGGGCGAAAGGCAGGGTACACTCTGGGCAGGTCGCCAATCCACCACAGGGCCAACACAGAGACGAACGTCCATACATATTCTCAGTCACACCTATGGGCAATTTAGAGTAGCCAATTGACCTATCCTGCATGTCTTTGGAATGTGGGAGGAAACCCATGCAGACATGGGGAGAACACGCAAACTCCACACAGAAAGGCCTCTGTCGGCAGCAAGGACCGAACCCAGAACCTTGCTGTGAGACAGATGTGCTAACCAGTCAGCCACCGTGCCACCCAAAAACTTGTAATTTTAGCCTAAAATAGCACCTCAGTACATGCAGCCATGTGGTTTGTTAATGGCCACAGGAGAAAAAAATTGCAAGCAAACTTCTAAAGGTTGAATGAAATGGCAAAAGTGACTGACCACTTAACCGGAAGGCGCGCAGACCTTTGGGGTGATGCAGACGAAGATAACGAAACCCTTTGTTCTGCTCAAATGAGGTAACATAACAGCAATTAGCACATGTGCTCGTGTAGCCTGGCTGGCAGTGAATTACCTTTTTCTAACAACAATTATCTCCTCCCATTGCATGGGTGTTTAGAGTTTGAGAGAAATCTGTGGCTGATTAAACAGCTGTCCTTTTAGCACGTAATGTCGATATTATTTTTAACACTGAAGAGCAAAATGTCTAGTTGCCTGCCTTTCTCCAAGTTCATATGATTCTCAAAACTTTTTTTGGAAAGCATTTGTCATGAGTAAAATTGTTGTTTCTGAAGTATATAAAGAAAATTGTGTTGATTTTTAAGAAAGAATATAAGTTCTTCTAGTGCGTAACCATTGAAAGTATTTTCACTAAGATTTTTGTTTTGAGCTTTTTGTATGCGACAGTTTTACCCAGGCCATCCGTCCAGAGATGTCTTCTGTTATTTGATATGAATAACTCTATGTAGATGATTCTGATTATAAGCCGGAACGTGCTAATTAATGGCACTGAGCTATATGGTATTTGGCCTTTCAATAAGCTATTCACATTTCATCACCAGGCCTGTACTCTGGTAGGAGTTGTGATGATACTCAGAAATGTCTTCAAAAGCTCAATTGTTAACTATATTTTAATGTTTCCATAATTTAGGAAAATTGATGCATGTCTTGCATGACTTTTGTCTACCTGTTTTATAGTGGTGCTTGTCTATTACTAATGAAAATTCCCCACCATATGTGATTTATTTATTTGAGACTGTCCACACATCAAGCTTTCTTTGCAGATAAAACTGAAATTTTGGAAGAATATGAAGTAATATCTGTTTTTGCTACAGAGATATCCGTGTCACTTGAGTTTGAGGTGGTGTGGGTTGGAAAAGTTTTGGTTTTTCTTCCACCAGGAGTTGTGAAAAGTATCTTGGGTATATTTGGAGATTCCTTCTGTCCTTTGATCAGTGTGGGACAATATTCCACATTGAATTTTCCACACATGGAAACTTTGGCAGTGAAGGGATTTTTCCTCCTGTTCTATAGGGGAGCTGTTTGCCCAGGCACCAGTAGAGGAATATCCAGGCATTGCAGTGGAAGCAGTGAGCGATTCCAGTCGCTACTTTGTCATTCGTATACAGGATGATAACGGTATGTATAATGTTCACTAGTTTTAGCTGTGTATGAAACTGTTTATGCTGCACTCCATTGCCTGATCTTTAAGATAATACTTAGAGCCATGAACATGCTATCATGTATACTCCTGTTATCATTTTATTTTGGATGTAGCAATATTGTTTAGTTAACACAAAAAATGATACTAGGTATGGTGTTCTTTAGATTTTAACCGTACTATACTATAGTATACTAGAATTGGCTTCCTTCAATAGCTAAATGAGTAAAGTTCCAAGTGACAAAACAGAAATCTAAATGCATATTGAGCTTTGAATAACAACCTCTGCTTTCTACCTGATAATAGATTGAAGGCGGTATTCTGTTTCATCTCCCTCCCTCTTCTTCCTTGTCAGGTCGAAGTGCTTTTATTGGAGTTGGTTTTGGGGACAGAGGGGACTCTTTCGATTTCAACGTAGCTCTGCAGGACCACTTCAAGTACGGCTCAATTCCTCTTGTGTTCCCCCATATGGTGACAGGCACCATATTGTTTAGTGAACCTCATCGGTGTCTGAATAAAAGTAGTAAAGGCTGTGGGCTCACAGTTAAGATAAATTCAACCTCTCAATCAGGTTTTTTTAGCTGTTCCCAAACTGGGGGGCATGGAGCTTCAGTGGGGATCGTGCTACATGTATGTTAATCTGTGTGCGTGTTTTAGGAGGTGGTGTGGGGGGAGTTTTAGAATATTATCCCCAAAAGAGGGGGTTGATAGAACATGTTGGGGAAACCAGAGTTTTAAAACGTTTCTGTGGTTCCCAGATATATGGCCAGCAGCAGCTTCCTGTGTGTTTGAGACAAACTACACTGGCTATTTCTCTTTCCTTGTGTTTGTGTATTTTCTTCTAGGTGGGTCAAGCAAGACAATGAAATTGCTAAACAATTACAAGCTCCTGATTCCACACCAAAATTGGACCTGGGCTTCAAAGAGGGCCAGACCATTACTCTCAATATTGGGGTAAAATGCTTTTCCGCTCCATGCAGATTTGTGCAAGTATCTTTCTCTTGTGTTCGAATAGCTAATTAGAAGGTTTACATAGTGTAACTGAATTATGTGGCCAGATTTCTAACCAAAATTTGTGTTTTTAAGTAAATCAAATATGTGTAGTCATTTACTTTTGTTTGTTATAGCAAACAAGGAAAAAAGAGAAGCCTCGTTCCCAGGGACAAGGTGGCTTTGGTCTCCTACCCCCTCCACCTGGAGGAAAGATAGCCCCACCCCCTTCTTCTGTCTCCGCCAATCACAATATGGAGTCATTCACAGGAGGTGGAAACACCGGTATGAAATCAGGCATCTCCCTTCCTTCCCAAAAGTTTTATTGCTCTCTGCTGTTCCCACATTTTTTGCCTTATCTTCTTTAACGTTACATTTTATATGTGCAAAGATGTCTGATTGCCTTCCGTATGTGTTTGTGTTTAAGCCTGTCTCTTAGAGCTGGACAGTAGTAACTCCAACTCTTTGGTGCAGTCTAACCCCAGCACTGATCTTTGGGGTGATTTCTCCACTCCAGCAAGGTAACTTCTCCGTGTTTGTGTTTTCTTGTCTCTGTGATAGCTGTGATATGGTATAAGCTTCCGCATCCCTTTAAATTCCACCTCTCCATGTTTCTTCCTCCCTCTTCTCCTGCACACTCTTACTGTTTGTTTGTGATTGTGTGTTGGTCTTAAGTATGACAGGAGCTTGTTCTAATGTTGCTCATTTTGTAATGCATGTGTAGTGGGTTTAAAACATGTAGTGCAGTAATTCAAGTAAGGAGCTTCAGTTGGTGTGGGTCCTGTCAGTCACAGCCTCCTTTTGTGGAAAGTAATCAATCAATAAGTGACTCTGCATGGTGATCCCACCCCCTTTGGGTTTAACATGTCTTCCATGAATAATGTAACTCTGAGTTTGTTTTGTTTCCATTTCTCGCAGCTCACAGCCACCAGCACAGCAGTCTTCCTCTGCAAACTGGGTTCAGTTCTGAGTCTTCTGTACTTTCGCTGTACTCTCGACCTGGAGAAGGGCTGTCTTAGACCTCTCCTCGCACACTGTCTGTCTCACGTCTGTCCTGTACTTATGGGAAATCCATGTCTGATACTTGTCTTACTTTGAACCATATTTATTACTGGGAGAAAAATCTCATGTATAACAAAGCGCCAGGAGATTAATGTGCAAATAGTTAAGTCAGTCTTTCCTTGTAATGGTTTAAAGGTACATAGGAAATCGAACTAATGAAGTATACAGTAACTGTGAGGCTATATTTATAAAATGGAAGCATTAAATATATAGATATATACGTGTCAATGTGTATTTTTAGGATCAATTTATGTTGTTTTCATTATTGACACATGGGTTGCATACAAGACCTGATTTTGATGCATCTTTCATTGGTGTGCAGTACTTGATACTGGAATCATATGAATGAACATCCACCCAAATGTGTTTTGATGGTCCCATCCACCCCAGAGGATGGGCTTACAGTGGAGCTGCGAGGCTGCTAAGTAAATTCTAACGGGGGGGGTTGCTGCAGCTCTACCCCGATGAATATGATTGTGGCTTTCAATGCTGTCAGTAAGAAAATGCCTCCCGTGGACTTTCGTGTGCAGAAAACCAACGCTCTTCAACACACCTATGGTACAACATCAAATAGGATATTATGAAAAAGAAACTGGCTAATTTACACAGTATTATAATTAGGTTCTTGTATTTAAATATATAAATGTCTGTCTTTATCCAATGATCCAACAAACTGTAATACGATTAATGCAATTAGTTATCCCACAGATTTTTTTTTTTTTTTTGTCTTTCCTAGTATTGCTGCAGCAAGGCCTTAGTTACCATGATGATATCTATTATGTCGTGTGTAGTATTTATTGATCTGTAAATCATGTAAATGCTATATAACATGCATTATCTTGCATAAGGTGCATGTTCAATGAAGAACAACATTGAGCTGGCCCTACTCCACAGAATTTGCTGTGGTTTGACGTATTGGGTCAACAAACGTTGAGTTGTACACACGTTGTACCGTTTGTCTCTCACATTTCCTCATTAAAATACACATTTGCGTACAAATGCTGTACTGAATAACTGTGGCCATGCTGGTCATTAAAAGTCAATTTCTGAGTCGTTTGGTAGCATGTTTGTTTATTATGTGTTTTGGAGCTGAAAGTAGGGAATGAAATTGAAACGTATGTTAATGAGCTAAAAAGACTCCCAAATCCTGACATTGAAGATATTGGAATGAAAAGACAGACGTTGAGTCAGTGTTTCATACATATCTTTACTAATATCACTGTAAACATATTGGTTTTAATATAGAATTTTGGCAATATTTCAGATTACATGTTAAGCATGAAAAGAGAACAGAGAGACCTTGGTTTGAGAGAGATAGGGATAAGGGAAGAAACCGCTTGAATTTCTGCTTCAAGGGATCATTAGACATTTTAATATTTTTGTATGATATTCTATGTATGTTCAGTTTTTCAGCTTATAATAGTTGTTTCACTGCTTTCTAGTTTCTAGCCTTTAAAAACATCAGCATACCTTTCATGTCACTTCTAACCACAGGTCAATCTTCTGTTTTAAGCAAAGCCGAGACTCCACACCTTGATTACAAAACTTCAGTAATGAAGTGGTTTGTGCGAATGTTAATGTGATTCTGGCCACACGGCGTTGGCTCTCTCTGATCCAAACTAAACATTCAGAAAAGACCTTTTAATCTTTTCACCCTCGTATTGCAGTAGCAAAGGATGTGCAGCTTGTGCAAATTTTTAATGAACAATTAAAAAATGGGATTGCAGGTGTTACAGTAACACTACCACATTCCAAAAGAAAAAGAATCATTCATTATGCAGATGTAATTACTAAGTAAAAATATCACAGTTTGTTCAACTGTTATTAAGTAATATTCTGAGAGACAGGCAAAATGTATAACATGTTCCCCTAATGCCCATATATGCAGCACCACACAGATGTATATTTTGGAAATTGTGAAATGTTTAACTTCTTAGTGGGACTGTTATGACTTAGAGAAAACTATAGGTAACATACACTGTCACAGCAGTTAAAAAATACACATTTGATATTGACTATGAGGCTAACAAGAAATAGCTTGCATTTTTTCCCCCAAACAGAATTGGTTTGTTGAGAATCAGATAGGTTATAAACATTCTTTATGTCGTGTCACTTTGTTTTAGCTTGTCTTAGATTTTTTGGCCCTCGCTCACTTTCTGTTTTCCCAGGTTTTCGGGTTGCCATGACGACAGCGTTTCTTCGTTGACCTCCGGAGCCGCTTTGGCCAGCCAGATTTCTCTCTACACAGTTCCGCTGAGAGAGAGAAATGAAAATGGAAGAAATGTGTTCCATTTGTAAAAATATCAGTCACTTCACAGTTATTAGGGTTGCCAGGTAAAGGCCTGTACTTTGAACCAAAATGTTATGTGCATCAGTAAATTTCCAAGCACATACTGGAACATAGGTAAGGTGCCTTTAACAAGGGCCCCTCTGGCAGAAGAATTTCAAAGCAAAAATAAGTGTGTTGTTTAGTCTTTCTTATAGTTGTCCCTACTGACCTTTAAGGATTTCCTCCTGTTGACAGACAGTCCTTACGCAAATCTCCTTGTTGATTACGTAGACTCGGGGGATGCTGGAAAAAAAATTCAGAGAACATCAGGTCAGCAGTGTAGCATGTTGAAACAGATGGCGTAGGATTGACCTGAGATGTTAACGAGTGACGTAGCCTGACCCTTTAGGTGAGGGATTACCTATAAAGGCAGAGTGAGTGAATACACTTCTTTGTTGGCCGCTGGACAGAGTACATCCTGGTGCAGGGGTACGTCTCTTCCCTGCAGTCTAGAAGGAGGCAGAAATTACTAAGGCACAGTGAAGTGTTTGAACTGATTTGCCATTAATCTGTCTTCTCTTAATCTGGCATCACTTAACTGTTACAAGCTGGTGCATGTGTGGGAGAAAGAGTTCTGCTATGTTTAACCCTGAAGGAATGTGAATGTCTCAGCAATGCAGAAAACAATACTGTAGATGCAGCTCGTTTCTCTACACTCGTGAGGCCTCTGAACACAGATGACATGGAACAAGAAACCTAAGAATACCTGGAGGGTGTTCAGCATCACCTTCTCCATTCCCAATTGGCAGGGTCTCTTACACGTGATAGAAATGATGTGTCAACAACAAATCCAGCAGTTGCCATAAAAGTCTGACTCACCATATATACTTGTATTTGTACGATATTAATTAGCTTGAGCTGTACAATTACCTCTTTGTTGACCCAAAACTACAGCAACAATCACTGTGAATCAAAAAGAACAAATATATGAAAAGCACAATATAAAATTTTTGAGTATACAGTATGTGTAATAGGCCTGTACATTTCTCCTACAATGAGAAAACATTTAGGGGATTATTAAACACTTGTTTCTGCTCTGAATGATACCTTGGAAACTGCAGAGAAGTGCAACCAGTGGAAGTCTGCCCATCCTTTAGACTTTGGGAGCCAGTTTAATGTCATGAGCTGTGCAGAAGGTAAGAAATGGATAATGATAAAAGGTTTCTTTCTATCTGTTCTCAAATCCCCTTTTCTTCCCTTCAAAACCCATTCAGAATTGCATGAACCTTCCCAATGAGTTGATGCAGACAGGTCACCTGTTCTGCAGGTCTTCCACCCCCTGTGGATTAACCCCTTTCTAATGCAGGGTTTTTTACAGTTCAGATTTATAGTATGATGTTTCAAAAAATTTAGGCAACCGTTTTTGCTCAATCTGTGACTTTTTGATGAGCCAGTGTTTTAGTCAGAGAAACATTTCTTCACATCGTACGCACTAGTCTCTTCCATATCCCCCGTCCCTCCCCCCGCCTGTCTCCAGCAGTGTGATGTGTCACTATTAGTTTGAGTCCAAGACATGAGTTCACTCTAAAGAATGTGTTTTTCATGCGCTCACTACCCACCCGCATCTTTTGTCTCTTTTATTTTCAATGGTAATGCACTGACAGTGACCAGTCACTCCTAGATACAGTGAAATAACTGTCTAAATATAAATGACACACACACGCGCACTTACGTGTGTTAAAGTCAAATACGTGGTCTGAAACTTTGCACATGCCACAGTCCTTTCATTTTGCTGTCTTGTTTGACAACCTGAAGTGGCGTACAAGCACACATCCTGCCCAGTGCATTTCATCACAGATTTCGTCTGAAGTCCTGCCAGCCTCTGACACACATTTGCTTATCTGCTCAGATGAATTCCACCCAGATATACATGCATGTTCCTTTTGTTCACCTTGCAGTCATGCTCACATTACTTTGCATATGATCTAGTCATCTTATCTGCTGTTTATTCCTATTTCACTGTATATTTTGGGGAAAAAAGTAGAACAGGGTACTCACAACTTTCCAGTCCTCCGAAAGATCTTTTGTTCTACGAAATGTTGTCTCACTCTCTCTTCCCCACTCCTTCCCCCTCCCTATCATCCTCCTCCCTTCATCATCACTCTCTCTCTCTCTGTAATTGAACCCATCCATGATACTTTAGTTCCTTTCTGAGAAAACGAGATAGCTGGGCTGTTTCCCACCAGAATTTTCTTGTTTTTTTTTCGTTTTCTTTGTCGAATGACCACTGGTACCAAAAAGTCATTCGACAATCATACAACAGCAAGAAAATTCTAATGAAAATCTGAAGATCAATAGAGAAGCAGGACATTTCTCAGGATACACATAACGGAACAGAGTCTCAGATTTTGATTTCTCAGGAAATGATATTCATTTTGGGTGACAAAGAAGACACTTTACACTGAAAGATGATAGCTGGCCCAGTGTCTCAATTAAGCACATCAGTTACAACTGGAGTGGAAACATCCTGTCTCCCTCTTGGCTCAACTCAGTCTTTTTTAGTTAGAAACTATTAGGGTAAGCATTATTTCCACACAGCCCAAAAACATGTGGTTAGTTAAATTAGCATCTGTAAACTGTTTACGCTGTGTGATTACGTGTGCCCTGTGCTTCCTGGGGTAGCATCCAGGCCCACTGTGACCCTTTACAGAGAAGTGGTCAGAAGATGGATGGATTATTTTCATCCAAATGTAACTCCCATGTTGGGAAAAACAAATTATATTTCAGTAGGGAGTTTTCCACCTCCAACTATGTAATAGACAAATGATTTTTCTAGCAAGGGTAGGCTGTATTTTTCTTTTGTGTTCCACTGGTAGCTGCTAATTAGCTACGTTGTTCTGATGATTACCAAAGTAGTAACAGAGCTACTACTGAACATTGCAATTAAGAGGTCTATGAAAGGACAAGCATACAGTACCACAAACTAGCACATCTTCAGTCACATTTTGGCATAGATGCTCAAAATGAAGTGTCATATCGGTGTATGTTACCTCAAATGACACTACACAGACATCTACAGATACAGCTGCACTATGACACAGACGACTGTTGGAAGGGTAGAGAGGTGTGATGTAAAATGAGTATAACCAGCTACAGTCATCTGAAGAGAAGTCTGCCAACTGAGCAAATGTAACGGAGTTTGTGACACAACTTTGCACAACACTGCTTACGGTTGCCATGTGCAAAAGCAGCTCTGACGGAGTGTTAAAGTGTTAGACTGTGCCGTAGGCCAAGGCTTCTCTTGGTTGGATTTAGATGTAGGCCATGCGTGGACACCACCCCATCACCAGCATTTCAATGACAGACATGGCTAAGAGTGCATAAATGAACTCTACATGTCAAAAGCCTGGCCATCATTTGGTCATTGAATGGAGGAGCTTTTTATACAGGATTGGACCTTTTTGTACATCTCCTGTGGGAAGGACTTCAAGGGGTACTTATTGCTTGGTGATCTGTTGAATGAGTTAGGGAAAAGAACCAATGTTGGGTATAAGTAGCCTGTAGGGGACATACTGTAAAGGAACAGGATGGGAGTCCTAGAAGAACCTGCATCCACTGTCTCATGCAGGAAGGATCCTGAGACAAAAGAAGCCATTTACTCCCCAGAAGGCTGCATTTATTCTCTCTAAGGGTGTTGAACTGAGGGTGTTGGGGAAAGAGGTGAAATCTGTGAAGTCTAGGTGCATCTCTCGAAATAGAGATAAACTGCACACACCAGATCGCTTTGTAAATGTGTTTTATATTAAAGGAAAATCTTTCATGGTACAGCCTACAATACTGTCACAGCTGATTTAACATATCATTGTTTCAAACATTTTTTATTATTGCTCTCATTTATTCAGTTTTTAAGATAAGTAAAACAGAAAGTTCAATTCAATTCAATTCAATTCAATTTTATTTATATAGCGCTTTTAACATGGAGCACGGTCACAAAGCGCTTTACA
>JAACJT020000110.1:2365093-2376920 GCA_009936485.2 Gymnarchus niloticus | reverse complement strand
CCGCTATGACCTGTCCGTCTTGGGTGGCCCTACACGGCTTAGCTCATAGTTTCACTGAACTACGCAAGCCCCTTCGCTATGACAAGGCAGTGATCCAATGAAGGGGAAATGCTTTGGTACGTTCATGCAAATGATTATGTAGAACTGTTTGCTGTTTCCTACATTATCAATTGCTTATGTCATGTTGATCAAAATGTATTATACTGGTTTTCTGTTAAATAGTCTTACCCCCCAAAACATCTAGGCATTAGTTCATTGTATAAGTCATTACATGCAAAATGGTTGAACTAGTTGTTATTAACTGCCCAGCATGTTTCTATTAGACTTTTTATGCAAATACTGTGTGTCCCGAATTGAAGAATTGCTCTCAGATTAATATTCTCAGGTGAATTTTGATGTTTTCAGCATTAGATAAGCCAATGATCAACCAGTTTTCTAAAATAGATCAGAAATGCATCTTGTGAACCCTCAACTGGCAAGCATATATTGACAGAGAACGACATTGTGTTACAATTTTTGACAATGAAAGAGCAACAAGGAAATGAACAGGGTCAACAGCTGGGAAAAAGTGTAAGGATGTGTGGTAGAAGGGTAGGGAGGCAAAACAGACAAAGCGGCCAAGGACAGACATGTTCCAGATCATCATCATTCGCTTTCAGCTGCCCCCATCAGGGGTCGCCACAGCGGACCAACAGTCTCCATCTCCTTCCGTCTTCCGCATCCTGCTCTGTCACACTAATCACCTGCATGTCCTCTCTCGCCACATCCATTAACCTCCTCTTTGGCCTTCGTCTTTTCTTCCTGCCTGATAGCTCCATCCTCAGCATCCTTCTCCCAATTTACCCAGCATCTCTCCTCTGCACATGTCCAAACCAACATAATCTTGCCTCTCTGTCTCCAAACCATCCAACCTGGGCTGAACCTCTAATATACTCATTCCTAATTCTGTCCATCCTCGTCACACCCAATGGAAATCTTAACATTTTTAACTCTGCCACCTCCAGCTCTGCCTCCTGTCTTTTTGTCAGCGCCACCGTCTCCAACCCATATACAGTTTTTCTCAATTGGTAGAGCACAATTCCTGAAACACAGTTCACATTCTCAAAACAGTTAACACATTTCTCAGAACTCCATTGCATGATGCAAATCAGTACATTCATTTTTGATTCCATTCCCACAAAAAGCAGATGTGAAAAACATTTTGTCAAAACTATAAATACACATCTCTACATTTAAACACAAAATTCATTCATTTGAATTTCAATAAGCAAAACAGAAGCGATCATCCCCAAAATTTGTCACCTAACTACCACATGTCCAAACAATCACAGCTAACTTGTTCATCAACCCATCAGACTTACAACATATATAAGAATGGTCACCAGTTACTCAGTGTGAGTGAATATGGAGAAAGAAAGAGTGAGAGGAAGGCAAACAAGAGGAAGAGGTGTCCGTATGCATAGCGTTAGAGGTGGGAGACCTAGGCATGCATTTATTTTGAATGAGATCCGTGCAACATTGGTGGACCATGTGATAAACCATGGCCTCACAATGAGAGAGCCAGGTCAGAGGATACAACCCTACCTCAGAAGATCCTCTGTTGCATCAGTACTAAGGACTTACAGGAAAGAGTACAGGTAAGCTTTGAATCACATTTTCCTTAGCAATCACTCATGTCACTGTTTTGTCTATCATGAAAGGAATTACCATATAGCATGAATGTTGTCTATGCATTCATTAATAGAGTGGAGCGATGACCTCCAACGGGTGGCAGAGGAAAACTCTTTACTGGAGCACAGGAAAGGGCTATCGTTGAGTTGGTGATTGCAAACAATGCCATACGTCTACGGGAAATACAGTCACACATCATTGAAGACAATGACATATTTCCCACCATACACAGTGTCAGCATTTCTACAATTGATCGTGTGCAACTCAGAATGAAACAACCGTACAAGGTATCATTTGAAAGAAACACTGAATGAGTGAAGGAACTGTGGTTCCAGTATGTACAGGTTGGTATTCTTCTCAGTACTTGGACTGTAATTGTTTTTCTACTTGATGGTGCTTTGTGTGATTTGGTCTGTTGTCATCTTTTCAGAGAATGATGGAACTTGAAGGCAGTGACTCACCACAGCTGTTTGTTTATGTTGATGAAGCTGGATTCAACTTGGGGAAAGTCAGGAGGAGAGGGAGGGACATCATTGGCCACAGAGCTACAGTGGATGTGCCAGACCAACGTGGAGTAAACATCACCATGTGCGCTGCCATCTCCATGAATGGTGTCATTGTCCACATACCCTTGATTGGACCATATAACAGTGAACGCCTCTTGCATTTTTAGATGTAATGCATGGCAGACTTGTGTTCCAAGAAGAGGCAGATGCAAGACAGCTCAATATTGTCATCATTTGGAACAACGTAAGCTTCCATCATTCACCCTGCGTCAGGGAGTGGTTTGAAGCACACCCATGTGTGAACATGGAGTTCTTACCACCATACTCCCCCTTCCTGAATCCAATTGAAGAGTTTTCCTCTTCATGGATATGGAAGGTGTTTGACCATCAGTCATACCAACAGATGCCGTTACTTGATGCGATGAATGCTGATTGTGAGGCAATTGCTGCAGAAGACTGCCAGGGGTGGAGTCATCATAGCAGACATTTTTTCCCTCAATGCATTGCAAGAGAAAATACAAGATGTGATGTTGATGAAAATTTGTGGCATGACCCACAGGAGAGAGTGGATGAATAAATGTTTTGTGTATTTTTTTTTATTATTTACGTAACTTCAACATAGGGTTGCTGATGATGATTATAACGTACCCACATTTTTTTTTCACAGTTTCATGTCAATGAATAATCATCTTGACAACACTGAATAAATTTTTGTTGTCATTGAGGAATTGTCTGTCTTTCTGTGTAAAAGTTGTAAGGAACTTTTATATTCAGTGTAAGGAATATAGATCTAAATGGGATTATCCATAACCAAGTAAATTCAAAGTACTGTATCATATCACATCAAGCCTCAAATGGATCATAGAACAAATGAACCTTTGAATTGACCATTTCATTTTGATGTGTGTATGCCCAATTTTGATTGCCAATGTTCAAGGAATGATAAAGAAAGCCTCTTATTTTGATGAAACAGCAATCCATTTTAGTGCAGTCATTTGCTTTTGCAAATGCATTTCAATGTTTTGAGCATCTCAGAGCATTTGGCAACATTTATTAAATGCTTTGACCAACTCAGAGCATTTTTTTCATGATATGTATTGTTTTGCAAACTGAAATGATGTTGAGTAGTTTGTTAACTGTTTTGAGACTGGGAACTGTTTCTGGAATTCTGCTCAACCAATTGAGAAAAACTGTAACATAGCTGGTCTCACTACTATCTTGTAGACCTTCCCTTTCACTCTTACTGGTACCTGTCTGTCACAAATCACTCCCGACACTCTTCTCCACCCACTCCACCCTGCCTGCACTCTCTTCTTCTCCTCTGTTCCACACTCCTCATTACTCTGAACTGCTGACCCCAAGTATTTAAACTCATCCACCTTCACCAACTATACTCCCTGCATCCTCACCATTCCGCTGTCCTCCCTCTTATTCACACACATGTATTCTGTCTTAGTCCTACTGACCTTCATTACTCTCCTTTCTAAAGCATACCTCCACCTTTCCAGGGTCTCCTCAACCTGCTCCCTACTCTCATTACAGATCACAATGTCATCTGCAAACATCATTGTCCATGGGGACTCCTGTCTGATGTCATCTGTCAGCCTGTCCATCACCATTGCAAATAAGAAAGGGCTCATAGTTGATCCTTCATCTAATCTCACCTCTACCTTGAACACATCCGTCACTCCTACCACAGACCTCACCACTGTCACACTGCCCTCGTAAATATCCTGTATCACTCTTACATACTTCTCTGCCACTCCAGACTTCCTCATACAATACCATAACTCCTCTCTAGGCACCCTGTCATATGCTTTCTCTAAGTCCACAAAGACACAATGCAACTCCTTCTGACCTTCTCTATAATTCTCCATCAACACCCTCAGAGCAAACTGTGGAAGAAATTTTCTTGACTCCAAAGGAATTTTACCGAACATGAACCTTCATGTTGCAGAAAGTGTTTACTCTCCAAATACGTTTGCACTGTGCACAGAACAAGCGGAGACAGGAGGTTACACCCTCAAGTCTGAACCTCAGCCGCTGAGCAAGCCTTCTTATATCTTCCCCAGAGAGAACATTCCCTTGTTTATCACTCTCTAAGGTCCTCATCTCACAGAGTTGACTGCCTCATCCCAGTTAGGACCAGTTTCGCCGCGAACCATACTATCTGTGCTTTGCAACTTTTGCCTTGCATTGGGGTGGCTATGTCTGCAGATAAGGCTTGTTCTGGAGCCGCACACTCCCACGTTTTGTTTACTGCATACCCTGAGATTACAGTTCAGGGTGCAACCTTCTGTCTTACACACATAATCATAATATACTTTTCTCCATGTTAATATAAAGCATTGCACTATTTAGCATTTCATATCAAACACGTCACAGCATTCTAAGCATTTTAACCCTCAGATTATGGAAACACACCCGTTCACATTTCGCCTCTCAAAATGTTCTCTAATCAGCAGAACAAAACAATTCCAATTATACCTATGACATTTTTTTTTCTTCCACAAAACATTGCATTTGAAGTGCTCTTTCCCGGCATGACACCATACTGCTGCTCACTAATCATCACCTCTCTTCTTAGCCTAGCTTCCACTACTCTTTCCCATAACTTCATGCTGTGGCTAATCAATTTTATCCCTCTGTAGTTACTACTGTTCTTAAAAATCAGTACCAGATAGACATGTTCCAGATGAAATACTTTTTTTCAGTCCCTTTGGAACATTTCTTGAATCATCCTTAACATTTGCAAAACAGTAAGTGCATTTCTCGAAACAATTCATACAAACAGCAACACAGAATGGATTACCTGCAAAAGCCCATAACTTGTTCAAAATCTTCAGTCTATCTCTCAAAAGTAAATATTTATATCAACGAACATGTCAGTGCCATCAGAATGACAAGTCATTGTGTCGTTGTTTATAAACAAGATAGTAAAAATGCTTAGCCGTGTTGTCAATATAACAGCATACTCGGTATTTTCTGATGCAAACTATGGATTTTATGGTTTTGATGACAATGATTGAAAATGCACAAGGCTGCACTTTTTCTGCATGGTATACATATACATGCACTCTGTGTGGCATGTATACAAATACATATATGTATGTTTGTATATGTGTGTGTTTTTGTGTTACATTATATGTACAGTATACATCTGTATGAAGTATATTTATGCTATACTGTAAAATTCAAGTGGAATACTGTAATATGAAGAATCACAGTAAATATACAGTTTGACAGTACAGTGCACATTGTTGGATTACATACCTACATTACATTGCCTGTACAAAACGTTTGAATGATTGAGGACACGGTTTTTCTCCCAACATTCAGCTGTATCCTTCGACCAGCCTTGTCCACTGTAAGACCACGATTGAGAACATGGCCACTGTTGTGGCCCTTACAGTTTTTCTCAGTTGCTTTCGTGCATTTCTCAAATCAGAAATGAAATTCTGGAAACGTCTTGTTCAAACTCCACATCATCTAATTACTTGTGCACATCACAGAAGCAATGTCTCGTTGTTTTGAACAAATTGCAAATGCCCTGGCACATTCATGCAAACGATTATGTACAATGGTCTGCTGTTTCCTACATTTTCAATTGCTTATATCATGTTGATCAAAATGTATTATACTGGTTCTCTGTTAAATAGTCTTACCCCCCAAAACATCTAGGCAACGGTAAGAGAGACTAATGATATGCACAGAATGTCTTTAATGTGAAGTTTATTGTACAACAAACGTGAGACTTCAAGTGTATAGTAGGAAATGAAATATGTAAATGACATTATTTTCTTAAATATTCTAAAATCACTCCAATGTACCAGACAGGACATAAACTACCTGCAATTGTATGACACTGTTAATCCTAAAGTAAAATCATAGTGGATATTTCAGTATATTACAGTACTTTCTGTCCTCTACAACATAGCGTTTCCTAGTTACATATTCTGGATTCTAATCTTCTGGATTTTAGTTGTGCTGAAATCCTCTTATTGGAATCACATTTTAATGCCCTCTACCTCTCCCCTCTTCCCTCTCTTTCCTTCTTCTCCCCTACATGCCCTGCCTCTCCAGTTTTCTTTTCATGCTCCTTTGCATTCTCGCTCCGCCTCTTCTCCTGCTTCTCTATCTCAAGCAACCATGGTATACCCAGGTATCCAAGGACCTCTTCAGGCTCGGTTCGCTGAGCTGGCTCTGGATTCAACAGCTTTCGGAACAAGGAGAGGGCAAGGGGACTGAAGACAGAAAACTGAGGAGGCAGTGGGTTATGCTCTTGGGTCTCATGTTTGCTGCATCGCCTTAATCTCTCCATATCACTCCTGGGACCGGTCACCTGATCAATCTGCTGACTATTGTGATCATTTTCCCCTTCTTTGATAATTTCCACATCAAACCATTCCTTGTACTTCCTATATCTCTGGTCATCCATAGTGGTTTCATTCCAGGGAAAGCAACCTGTCAGCATGCAATAGATTACAATCCCCAATGCCCAGCTGTCTATACTAGGCTCCACTGAGATCCAGATGACCTTCTTTGACTTCTCTCCTTCCCCTTTGCCTTTGCTCCTGCCCTTGTCTTCTGGTACTACATCTTTCTGCTTTGCCGCTTCCACCTCTGGAACACAGTATGGGGACTCATACCACACTGCCCGCACCTGTGTGCCCCGAGCACGAGTCAGTCCAAAGTCACCCAATTTGATCCAGCGGCCAGCTCGATCACACAAGAAAATGTTCTCGGGTTTGATGTCCCGATGGACGAAACCCAGGGAATGAAGATGGGTGATGGCTCCACTTAGCTGAGACACCACACTTTGAACACCATTCTCTTCCATCCCTTCCTGAAGGGAAACACAGGAAATCCTTAATGGGAGCAGAATTTCACACACCTTCTATATGTTCTGTAAGACATTTGCTATGGACTTGCTGACTATGCCTTTCATAGTTGATCATTTACTTAAACACTAATTCCTGATGCAAAGATATGCGATAACGTTGAGATTGCAGAGAACAATGAGAAGCATAGCTAACTAAAACAGCAAAGTCTGTCCATTGTGAGCCTTTATTACCGCTCTGTGTGTCATTGGCATGCTTGTGTTAATGCTCTGTGGGAAAGCATGTGCTTCTTTGAAACTTCATCGGCAGACACCAACCTCTGGAACAATGACGTCAAACAGGTCTCCATAGAGTCCAGCCTGCTGGGCAAAGACGTAATGTGTGGGAGTTGAAAAGACGATGCCCAGGGCCCTTGAGAGAGAGGGATGCGAGCAGAAGGAGAGCGAGAGGTTGTATTCTCGTAGGAAAGAGAGGAGGGACGTGGACTCACGGGGAAAGAATTTCAGAGCCATGGGAGTTCCTGAAGGAAAAGGGCATCATACACAGGCTGCTTTTGCACTAAATCCCAGACAAGCTTTGGGGAATGTTTTACTGACCTTTCTTCCTATGAACTGCCAACATGACCTTGCCATACGAGCCCTCGCCCAAGAGTTTGATGACATGGAAGTGGTCAGAGGTCTTAAGAGATGTTAATGACTGTGCTGTCAAATAACAGAGCTCATCCAATTTTTGTCCTGCCATCTGGAAGGGAGTGTTGGAATTTATCATGAACATTCTTTTAAGTTAGCACTTGCTAGCTTAACACTGAGGATTTGTGAATATTACTCTTGAGCTGCAGTTTACGAGGAATCCATTTACAGTAAACCTACCCTGCATTTCAAAATGGACAAATATTCTTCAACAAAACTATTAGATAGATAGATAGATAGATAGATAGATAGATAGATAGATAGATAGATAGATAGATAGATAGATATTGAAGGTTTCCGCAGCAATTAAAGCTTTGAAGGGTTTGGGACAAAGACTACATGCAGAATGAACAATGAATACAACACTCAGAAACAGACACCATGTGCTCTTCCGATGCTTGCTGGTAAAACTTCATATTAGCATCTAAATAATATTAAAGGAAATACAGTACTACTCTGTAGGTAACTGCATGGTGTTTTTAAATTATTCATTAATTAATTTTTTTTCAGTCTTCTTTGAAATTAACATATATGTATATGTATAGACGTATGACCCATTTAAAAATGGTTCACTTACTGTTAAAGTCGAACTTTCAAAGTAGAACCCCACTTTCTCAGCCTTTTTATCGATATTCTTGCCTCTGTTTAGTTGCTTATTTAATTCTCTTCACGTCTTAACATCTCGCTTTTCAGCAACAAATCAATGTGCTTGAATTTCAGCTACTCACGACTTATTAAATAAATCTCAGTCTGTGCAATCAGTTGTATGCAGGTGCACCACTTGATTACCCAATGAGAAAGACTTCTTTCTCTCTTCCTGACTTAGACACGTTAATACTATCAGCCTCCTGTTCCCTTCTATTACCCCCAGCCCTATCACTCTCTCCCTCTCTCTCTCTATTCCCTCAAATTGTTCTGCTGGTTTTCCCTGCAAATATCTATGTACTGCCAGTGTAAAACATCTCAAACAGTCTCTCTCACTGAATATCCCTTCACAACCTTTCAGTGTTTATGTCCAGTCTGTCAGTCAGTCTGTCTACATTAACCCATATATCTCCACGCTGTACTCTCGCTCTCGACACACACACACACACATACGCACAAAAACACACACACACACACACTGTACAGCAGCTCTCCATATCACTCCCTTCCTCTCTCCTGCTTCGAGGTCACACTGTGGCACTCAGTAGTTTCCTTCCACCACAGCAGGACTTCATTCCAGTCAACAGGAATTTTGGATCCACCGAGCTGTAATTAGCTAACAGCCCATCTCCCAATTACTACTTCTGATAGAATTTTGTCTCAGATTACCCCCATCTCCCCACCCTCTGCGTTAGCTGCCCACCAATGCCCTCTTTTTACTCTCTACTCTATGTCTGAGTGACAAAACTAACAGCTGAAACATTGCCTCACAAAACAGATTATTACTGCGGGCCTCTCGCTCTCTGTGTCTCTGCCAAATATCTCTCCATCCAGCTTTACTCCATTCCATCACCCCCTATCTTCCCTCCAGATCGATTTTCCATGTCACTATTGCTATGTATTTGGCCAGCATTGCTTATGTGAGGAACCCTGGTGTTATCACCACCGTGGAGGTTCAAGTTACCACAGCTGCCATTACGGAGGTGTTTGTATTGGTGTTATTCATGTTGTCACAACTGGTACCACTGAATGAACTCCCAGAGCAGGAAACTTAGATGAGTTGCTGCCTTTCTTTTTTTGATGCTCTTGTCCAGCACAGCCTTGTGATGTGGAAGAACTGTACAGACGCACAATCCTTGACACTGTCTGTTAAGAGAACTTTTGAGCAGTGTGTCAAAGACTTTTTTTTTGTTTTGAATAGCTCTTTCATGCAATTTTCATGAATGCAGTTTTATCTCTTTTGACGTTTTGAATGGAAGTCTGGTTCTAGTGAAAAACATATGGTCATTTCACAGGGGAGACTTGAACTTTCAGTTTTTCTGTCAAAAGTCTTTTGCAAATTCATGTTTTTTGGTCAGTTGTACAAACATACTCTCTTGGGATTACCCTCAAAAATAACTTGGTATCATTTCTTGGCTCTGTCTCTGACAGGTGTTTTCTGTTTATGGTTGTTGACAGCTGTACCCATGGCTTTTATTTAATTGTTTTTTAGTGGGAAGGGTGAGAAAAAGATAAATGTATTCGAATTGTATATTTTCAATTAATAGCTTACGCCCTGGATGAGAATTTGGTCGTGTATTGGAATAGTGTACGGAACTTTAAATAACATGTTCAGATCTTCAACCAAAATAAATATAGTGTCAATAACTAGTGTGGATTAGCAGTCAGGAATACATATCCACTGATATCTTAATATATTTATACCAATTTAACACTTAGTTAGCTGAGGCGAATTCTCAAGACACATAAGGTCATTAGTTTTATATGTTTGATATCTCATATGATGTCCACTGTAACGTAGAAAGCATTAAAAAAAAGACATAAAACCCAGCATCATGACTAATCTTTAATGAAAGAAATATGGTTCACATGTGGGCATGATAGTATAACACACAACACTACACAAAATGAACTGCAGATACACGTTGCCTCTTTGTGGAGATTAACAGTTACTGCAAGATACCAAATGAAGACAGACATATTTATGTAAACTATTTATATTACAAATGTGTTAACTGCACTCTATTGCTGACATGCTTCTGAAGCCATCTTGATTATAAATAAGGTAGATCAAAACAACTGCTCAGATTATTATCAGACAGGTAATTTATAACCATTTTATGGTAAGCTAATATATAACAAGTTAATAAGTAATACATGTTAAACTAATTTGATATATAGGTACCTAGGGGGTGGACAAAATGACAGCAATACTTAAAAAACGATAGATGTCAAGGGCATAGTAAAGACTACGTCTTCCCTTTAACTTCAAAATAGTTTCAGTCCCTTTTGGAATGCAGCCATACAAGTCCTGAACTGTATGGGAGGATATTGAATCATTCTGTCACTACTTAAGCATCCAGTTCTTTGAAGGATGAATGATGTGGAAATCTACTTCACACCTCCACACATTTCAATAAAGGCGCAATGATTTTTAAATTTGGTGATTGGGAATGCCACAGAAATGAGTTTAATTTCATGGTGTTCATGAAACCACTCTTGAATTTGTTTAGCACCCTGTATAAGGAAATCTTGATAATATGGAAACACCACAGTATTTTCACCATAAACTGCTCCTGGTCCTGTAAAAGTCTCATATTCTTTGGCTGTTCAAAACCCATGCAAAGCAATCATCCAATGTAAAGACTCCCGCAAATTGGCTTTCCAAACCAACAGATATCATGGGTCAAATACATTTTTTGAGTTTCCACTAACATAAAACCATGTGAAAGAAATCTCATCACACCATATTACTTTTTACCATTGCTTGGGGCCTGAGATTGTGCTTCTTCCATCAAGTTATGTTTCTGTGTACATTCGCTACAAATTTCAGCTTTGTGAAGCTCACAATTTAGTTTTTTTATTGAGACTGGGTCACAGAAATGCTGATTCAGTTTTGTGGTTATTTTTCAGGCAGAATGGTGTTTAGCAGCTATCCTGTTAAGTGACTGTTTATCCCTGTTGGTGAGCTATTCAGCTTATGACTAGTGTTCCTGCTTTGAATGCCAATACATTCTGTCTAATATAGCTGTGTTGTAGTTGTGTTTGTAATTCCTTTATTACAGTTACTTTCTATTAAAAGTCATTTTTATATGGTGTTCACCATTTGAAGTCTGATTAATCACTTTAGGTAACTCATACATGGCATTTACATTTACTGTTGCACCCAAAATTATTCAACCCCCATTGCAAATTAGGTTTATTGGTAAAATTCACATATAAATATATCACTAATATTACAAGCAGTTTCTCCACATTCAACACAAAATGCCACTTTTAATGACTACTGCAGTCTCAAAATTATTCAACCCCCTGAACAGAATCCCTGATAAGTGCACACATTTACAAATCAGGTGGTGTCTCAAGCACACCTGATGCAACTAATCAAGGGCCTCATTAGTTGCACCAGGTGTGTTTGAGATAGAACACATCAAATACCTGGACTGGCTAGGTGTGTGCACAAACAAGGGAGAAA
>JAACJT020000110.1:2300377-2364993 GCA_009936485.2 Gymnarchus niloticus | reverse complement strand
AAAATAAATAAATAAATAAATAAATAAATAATCCATCATCAAAGGCACTGAATGTTTCTAGAGATACCATTGGAAGCATAGTTTGCAAGTTCAAAGTTAAAGGAACACTGGCTACACTACCTGGACGTGGCAGAAAGAGGAACGCTGCCAGAAGCTGGTGTCTGGCTATGCATCATGTTTGCAGCAGGTCATAACAGCAAAAGGGTGCTCTATTAAGTACTAAAGATGCTTGTCACGAAGTGGTTGAATAATTTAGAGACCGCAATAGTCATTAAAAGTGGTATTTTGTGTTGAATGTGGAGAAACCACTTGTAATATTAGTTGTTGAGCTATTTAAATTGTTCTTGTTTGATTTGTTTTTCAAACAGCTGAAAGTTTGTAAATGTTGCCAATAAACCTAATTTGCAGTGGGGGTTGAATAATTTTGGGTGCAACCATAACGGACAACACGCCTGCTTAATGAATATTCATCAAGTGGGCTCGCGCCGGGGGGCGCGGTCTTCTAGTCGAAGCGAGCGGAAGCGGAATTGCCGCCATTTTCTCGTACTCATTTGAGCCACTACAGGGTCAATATAGATTTCATATAGATAATAACAGTTGTGATATATTGGTTCTAGAGATCGCAAATACAAGTGCAGTTAAGATAGCGAACATTTCAGAAACATCGAATTTCGTTGAGGGAGGAGCTTGTCAGATATTCTGGTTTACACTATAGCCTCTTTTCTGTTGCTAGCTTAGCTAGCTTAACGTTTTCTTTTGTAGATATCATTGACTTTAAATGACTAGCTTTGATTTACCGTCTCAACGGGGATATCGGGTGGTTGGCTGACATTCTCACCTTCTTCCCTTTCCCCTCCAACTCCCCATCTCTCTGTGTCAGACCCCGCACTGTCGTGACAAGAGGGATAGCAGGGGTGTTACACGGTGAGTGTCTGTCTGACTTGCTGAGGGCTGTCTCCACGCCTATTAGCTTGACTAGCTAATTTGCTGTGTTTTTTAAATTGTCGAACCGAAGTATTAGTAAACTTGTCTGCAGCCTGTTACTTTGGTGCGATGCTAGCTGTCGTTCTCCTCTTATTGTTATTGAATATGTTTTTGGGCGGGGGTCTGTATTGTTGTGATGTCTAATGGTGTAAAGAAACCGACAGGCTAATGAATGCCAACGTCATCGCAGTCCGTCTAGAGTCTACGAGTTTAACTAATTAACAGTTTCATGTGTTAATGTCACTTTCCGCAGATGAAAAGCTGAAATGACATACTAATATAACTAGCTTGCATGGCATAGTCACATTTTAATTTAATTCTCTTCGTGCATCCCCACGTGTAATTAGACTTTCAAAGTTATTCAGGCGAACGCATAGAATGTTGTTTCTGTGTGTATAAGTGGGCGTATTATAGTTCCAAAGTCAGACCTTGATGTTGGAAAAATGATATCCGTGGATTGGCTATGTAATATTTTGCTGTAAGACGTATGGCATTTTGTTTTGCATGGCTTTATTTTGTTGTAAGCGGACAAGGTGAAAGTTTTGAACTTTATTCAGTTTAAACAACACTATGCCAACATCGGATTTTGCTGAGGGAGGAGCTTGTCAAGTGTTTCGGTTTACAAGTATTCTTAAATTCTGTCTGTGGCTGTGTCACTGTACCTTAAATCTGCGTTATCATTGGTGATTTTGTAAATAGTTAATTTTCTCATTTTATTTTCTTAAAATAGACCTTATATGGACCTGGGGTGTCCAGTCGTAGTCCTCAAGGACATGTACCTGTTCTTCTGCTGGGGCACTCAGGCACTTGATTCAACAGCTTCTGAAAAGATTAAATATAGCTTTTGTTTCGTTTTAGTTTCTTAAATGTTAAAAGATCAACAGTGGACTTAAGCTGTGGTCCTCCAAGTCAGGGATTTGGTGGCATTCAAATACACACAGGAGGAGACAGTTATTTTGTAGTATTTGAGTAAAATGGGGGTAGGTTTTACAAGAAGTCAGTGAGGTTGAGTTGATAAAGAGCAAGGGAGAGGGACTTCTGTTCTTGCATATAAGCAGGGAGGGGTCAGTTTTTCTTTCCTCCTATCACTACCCTAATACTCAGATAAGGTTCATGAACTTTGGCCCTGATGTCTTGCTTTAGAATATATATCTAATTGGTATTGTGCAATATGGTGTAACTGGATGTTAAAGTGATGTTGGCTGAAGGTGGTCATAGGCAATTATGTGTTGATCTCTCTGCATGAACCAATAAAGGTGTAACAATGATTTCTTTGACTGGTTTCCTCATTTCATTTTTAAATAAAGCATTCAACACAGCATGTAACAATACCAACACATGCACATTTTCTTTATGCTCAGCTGATTTCAATTAAAAAAAGAAAACAGGAACTGAAATGTGACCTTGGGCTTATGGTTGTCATTTGAAGGTAGTTGCTTCAGTGTAGTCAAGAAAATGTCTTCCCCTTTTTCTTCTCAGTTTTATTTCTCTAGACTCTCAGTTCTGGGACCCAATGTTGCCGTGGCGTGATAAGGACAGAGTGAGACAGAGGACTCCGTGAACGAGTGGAGCCAGAGAAAATATTCCTACCATTTGCACAGCTCTATTTTAACAGGTGGGGAGAGTTTAATAGCTCATTTGGAGGGCAGAGACTTCCAGGAGTGTTTATCATCTTGTGAGCTGTTGCCCAGTCAGTTCTCAGTTACTACTGTGTCACATCTTTTCAGCCACTCTTCCATTGCAAAGTCTCTGTCTTTTCCACTGCATTGGAAGAATAAGCTGTTTTTTTGATACCCATTACGTATTTATGATGCACTTATACTTTGTCTCTCTCCTTTTTGACACTTCTCAACAGAACAAGACACCTGGTTGCCATGTCGACATCATCGCTACGACGACAAGTGAAGAACATTGTTCACAATTACTCAGAGGCTGAGATCAAGGTGAAACTAGCTCTGGGTTTTGCTTGATTTTCCCACTCTGAAAGATGGATAGATGTATTTCATTGATCTCAGGCAGAAAATTCTTACAGTACTCTCTTGGTTAATATTTTTGGCCCAGTTGTTCAGTTTTATTATGTCTACCATTCAGTGCTCCCCCCCCCCCCAGCTTAACCACCTGTCCTCTTTGTACCCTTTGTCTCAGGTAAGGGAAGCGACATCCAATGACCCATGGGGCCCATCCAGCTCCCTTATGTCAGAGATTGCGGACCTGACCTACAATGTAGTGGCCTTCTCAGAGATCATGAGCATGGTGTGGAAGCGCCTCAATGACCACGGCAAGAACTGGAGGCACGTTTACAAGGTGTGGCGGTTGGAGTGTTGAAATGTGATGGGGGCATCTGTCTGCCCCTTTCTAAAGTTCTTCTCTGACTTTTATAAGCGGGCAGCCACTACAGGCATCTGACAGCTGGGTGACGTTGATTACAATCTGACCACATCTCCCCTTGGTTCTTTACTGTCCTCTCAGGCCATGACCCTAATGGAGTATTTGATAAAAACGGGCTCTGAGCGTGTTGCCCAGCAGTGCCGGGAGAATATTTACGCAGTCCAGACACTCAAGGACTTCCAGTATATTGACAGGGACGGCAAGGACCAGGTACTGTGGCACACAGATGCTTTACTGACCTTCAAAGTCTTTTGACACCCTGGGTGTAAACAAACAAATGCAAACACAGCAATCCAGGAGCATTCGCAATGTCGATGACCACCATTTGCTCTTCTTGGAACTCCTCATAGCATCAAAACGATGTAACACCATTAAGTTTGCCCAGTTGGGGGAAAGGATTGCCGCAACCTGATGAGCGTGGTGACAGTGAATTGTGCTGTTCCCATCAGGGAGTAAACGTAAGGGAGAAGGCTAAGCAGCTTGTGACCCTGCTGAAGGATGAGGAGAGGCTACGGGAGGAGAGGATTCATGCACTCAAGACCAAAGAGAAGATGGCACAGACCACTAGTGGTAGAAGCTCCATTTCCCTTACTTTTGTGCTTCTAGTTAGTAAAATTGACAAATGACATGCAAATGGCTCAGCAATCCAGACAAGGTAACAATTGAAGTAAAGATTGTAATGACACACTGTGATTGAAAAAATGGGTGTAAGATGTCTTTAAAAATAGTGAGAACCTGCTGTATTATTATTATTATTATTATTATTATTATTAATAATAATGGTAATTGAGTTATCTAGATGTCCGGAGTCACTATAAAAATTTGGCTCGGGCTGTACTCCCTCTGAGACAGCAAGTGGACCCTGAAGGGAGTGGTGGAGATTCTGAGGGTGTTCTGCTGTTAAATCAGTGTCAATGTTCACATATTTGGAGGTAGTGAAATTCTCTAGGCAATTTTGGGAATACAGCACCTGAACATACGAGATGAGTGAGTGTTTAGGAACAGTGCTCTGTTTGGTTTGCTGGGATGGAAGATGTTTTTGAGAAATGCTTTGCTGATCATAACAGCTAAGAAGCTGGCTATACATTATTTAATCCATGGAGGATTCAGTTACACAGAGAAATATTACAGTCCATGATACCGGAATCAAGCAAAGTTGCTTCGACCATTGAGGTGATTGACACTGTGTGGGGTGTTAATCACATTACATTTATTTAGCAGACAACATGTAAGCAAGGAAAGCTTGTGGTCAGACAGCAGGGTTGACCTTTTATACAGTGTCCCTGAAGCAATTTTTGAGCTTAAGGGCCTTGCTTAAAGGCTTAATAGTTAAACAATTACTCTACTGGCCATAGGACTTGGGCACAGATTCCTAAACCACTAAGTTACACACATGCCCATTATAACCAGTCATCAGTGTTACTATTTTGCATTTCAATGAAATGATTTTATTTTAATTCGGTTTTTGCAACGGAGCAAAATATTCATCTTTCCATTCTAATTGGGGCTAATTCATAATGACGTAAAACCTTTTGCAAGCTTTGACTCCACTTAAGTCAAAAGACATGACTTATTTTTTTTAATCCCAGCATCTCCGTGAGAGAATACAGATGGAGGACATCGCTGATCTCTGTTTGAGACCCATTTCCTCTGAGAACTCGTGATGTGATCTTAATTTCATTCACACTGTTCTCCTCTTATGGATAAAACTGGTTTTCTGAAAACAAGTAATGGGTTGAGGAGAAAAGTGACTTTAAAGTATTTACTTGTTTTTGTTGTGGATAATTATTTTTTGTGAGGTGGAATTGTGGTATTTAGCCTGATCAACGTTGACAATAGAGCTGTGTGAGGGACCTTTTTGAGTCCCGCTCCTGCAAGTATTCTGATCGTGTCTGCCCACATCCCGCAAACTCCTTTGCCACGCCCTCCGCATCCCACAAATTCACTTAGCATAGGGTATTTATAGGGTGTTTAAGCTGGCTACACTATTCCAGTTAATTCAGTTCATCGAAAAGTCATTGTCATTTTAAAAAATCAAATATTGAGTTTATTTTAATAGAATCCCTGAATATAAAATTAACAAACGGGGGTACTTTAGCATGCCGTCGCAATCCAGAGATACCGGATTTGTGTCCGGTGTAACTTAAAACTTTATTGCCACATTTGTTAAAAATCATATAGTTTTGTTTTGCATTCGAGTCTAAAACCTGAGAGAATTTTATCCAAATGTTCAAATTCCCTTTTATTAAATTGTTCTATTGACACTTTTTAATTGCCTTCTGAGCATCTGTTTGTGCATCCATAATTTTTACACGAGCCTTCATACAATACTCTGAAATGACAAGTATTTATAATTGGATAATCTACGAAAACTATTTTTCTAACATAATCACGTGCATATATTGAAAGCATGCATTGCTTATTTCCACTGGATTCCACAGGTTATTGAACATTGCAGGCAATTTGTTATCCTGCAACCTTGCCTTTGATCACCTGTAAGCACGCCTGCAACATTTATGTTGGGTTCCTCGTCACGCTCCTGTTGTGCTGCTCTAGGCGATAATCAGTGTCTAATTCTGTTCCGTTCCATTTGTTCTCTATCATGCCTTCCCCAAATTCAGAACACTTAACACGGAATCAAACAACTGTCACTAAATGACATGCAACAGATGGGTAAAAAGTAATAAAAATGGATAGTTAAAAGAAGTCATAAGACATTGGAGGAGAAGAAACAAAACCTATTTTTATGGAGATTTTGGGGGGGGCTGGGGTTGAAGTAAGCCTAATGACACCAGAGTGTTTTCTTCCCCCCCCCTTACGCTTACACAGCTATCTGCATTCTTTTCATTCAGCCTCGGCTCCCTCTGCTCCAGGTTTGGGGGGAGGCGGACTGTCCTCCTTGGGCTCTCACACCCAGGGTTCTGGGAGCGGAGCCGACCCTGAGCAGGCATGGCCGCAGAGCTCAGGGGAAGAAGACCTGCAGTTGCAGTTGGCTCTGGCTATGAGCAAAGAGGAGGCTGAACAGGTAATGTGGTGTATTTGGTCTCCAGAGGGGGTACTAAAGCTCTTAGCTGAGTCGGGGCTTCGCCTCGGGGGGGTCATGGGGGGTTTGGTTCAATGCTGATCTGATCTTGGCTCTCCAGGCTTGATGGCTCTTCCCTGAACTGTAGAGCTGGCCCAGTAGATGGGATAAGAGCTTAAATGTGGCACTCTTGTAGACATGGCAGTTGTCTTGCTCTGAAGGTCCTTTGGTTGAATTCTTGGTGGGCTGAGCCCTCGGCCAAGCTGGTGAGGCGCCCGTGTGAAGTGTCACTGTCCTCTCACGCCTGTCAATCCCAACCCCAGTCTAGCTTCACCCCGCTGGAGGATGCTGAGCTCCGGTGGGCGCTTTCGCTCAGCAAGGAGATGCACGAAAAGGTCAGGGGTCAGGGGTTAGAGGTCACGATTGCTATGATTGTGATTTAGTCTTCGAGCTCAAAAAACACAATCAGGAAGAATGAACCCAGATTTAACTCTGCTGTGTGTGTGTGAGCATGTATGTACAGTCAAAGATAATCAGGTTTGGACAGCTACACATTATTGTGTATGAAATTAACTTTCTAAAAATTGAAATCACAAAAATCATTTGCCATCAATCTATCAAAATATTAATTTCCTGGAAATAAAGCATATTTTCGCAAAAAATTGTAAAACAAAGTAGCGAGATAAGGTAAATCTGGACCTGTGTTGCACCATGAGATCAGCACTAAAGTTGACAATCGTGTAGCGTTTTCATAGCAGCGGACCAGCTGGCCTTTTACACCACAGGTAGGAGACGTGCTGGCCCAAAACACCAGCCTGTCTTCTGAATGGTGCCGCGAGGCACTGGGTTCGATAATGTAATGGTAGAGATGTCACAGCTGTGTGCGCTGCTGCGTGGTTGACAGGAGGAGCGTCTGCGCAGGGGAGACGACCTGAGACTCCAGATGGCCATTGAGGAGAGCAAGAGGGAGAAACCCAAGGCAGAGGAGGTGAGTGTGTTTCACAGCCAGTCACAAGCTTGACTTTTTCCTTTGTTCTCGTACATCTTCATAATTCATACAGTAGGATGGGCCCTCACACTCCCTCTCTGTCTTTTTCTCTGTCTTTCTCTTCTCCCCCAGGGCTCTCTCATGGAGCTGAGCACCGTTGACCCCTGGGGGACTCCGGCAGCTCCCCCAAAGGCAGCATCCACTGGCCCCTCTCCCCCACCCACGACTCAGACCGCCCCTGGTCCCTGGGGGCCTTCGGACCCCTGGGGTGGGCCATCGCCAACTTCTCCGCCTACCGTTGACCCGTGGGGTGGGAGCGGATCCTCGATAGCGCCCCCATCCGACCCATGGGGAGATTCGTCCAGGGTGAATACGGATCCCTGGGCTTCCACAGGTAGAAGGGGATGTCACATGAAATATGATTTGAGGCAGGATTTCCCAGCTTGGGGTGACATTTGCTGCTTGACTCTCTTTCCCTCTCAGCTGTGACTCAGCCCAGCTCTGACCCATGGGGAAGCGCTGCAGCTCCTGTCACCACCTCAGCAGCCAGTGACCCATGGGCTGGAGAAGTCAGTGCAGTAGCTGCAGACTCCATGTCCTCTGACCCCTGGGCGGGTCCATCCAAACATACCACTAATGGCACAGGTAAAAATGTTTTTGTTACTCTATTGGATAATGTAGACAATGTCACCTAGTATGGTCCCAGTTAATGGTGTTGCATGGGTTATCGTAGTGCTAAGTGTTGTCAGTCACTGAGTCCAATGTGTGTTCATTTTGCTCTCTTAAACCCATCTCACTTTTTGTAGGCGATCTGGAGCTAAAAGGGTCCACAGGAGTGGGCGGGGAAGGGGGAGAAAGTACAGGATCGCCTGTGCCCTTTGACCTTTCATCCCTGGGCTCCTCACTTCCAGTGAGAAAAACTCCGGAATCATTCCTTGGTCCAAATGCAGCCCTGGTGGACTTGGACTCTCTGGTCTCCTCCAAGCCCAAGCCTAAGCAGGGCCCCCCTCCCTCCATTTCGACCCCATCCACACACAACCCCTTTCTGCAGTCACAGGGTAAGAATAGACACAAGGTAACATTAACACCTGTTTCACCAGTTGACCGAAAGGGGAGAGCAAATGAAACCATTGGTTTTAGTACATCCTTCAAGGTGGGGTGAACAAGTTTTTGTAAGCGTGGGTAAAAAAAAAAAAAAATTCAGGCAGCAATAGGACCTAATTGTTAATTTTTGCCTGTGAATGTGACTGTCAGTGTTCAGAGATGAGCATTAGACACCTGGTGAGGAGGTTCCATCATGATATTTTTCCTGCTAGATGAGCACTGGCTTGTATGCTATACTAACATTGTCAAATAGGAAATGCCTAAATGCCCTTGCTGGCTAGTTTTCATTTAATATCTGTTTGGTATTTTAAAACAGCTGTATAATGTAGATTGAGGGCAAAAGGGGGGAGTGTAGTGTTCTGTAGATCAGTTACATCCTGAATGGCTGCATGGGACTTTGCCAGGTGGATATTGAAGCAAAGTACTAAGAAAAAAAAAGTCTAGACAGATAATTGTGTCATCAGGTTGATGTCTGGCCACTGCACTTCTCACTGTGAAAGTACTCACAATGGAAAATTTTACCAGCTGTTCTGCGATACAGTTTTGCCTCTTGGTTGGAGATTTGTTGTTTGTGTGTTCTTCCTGCTGTTCAGTTATGTATCTCTCTCTCCCTCCCTCCCTACTTAGGTGCCTCTCCAGCTCCGGGTTTGGCCATAACACCGAGCAGTTCTATCTCCAGTCGGGGTGTTTCTCCAACTCCTCCACCATCCTCCAACCCCTTTGGTGCAGCCCCAATGGCATCTATCTCCCCCCAGCCAACCTCACTAGGCCTTACCCAGCTCCGCACCAGCCCTGTACCACCCAACCCCCTGTTAGGGGCGCCTCATGCTCAGATGCCACCTCCAACTCTGGGAATGGTCCAGCCCGGGATGACACTGCCTGCAATGGGAGTTCAGATGACACCACCACAGATGGGTCTTGGGATGGTACAGTCCAGCCCTATGGGCATTCCCTATGGCGGAATCTCACCCATGGCCCCTCCGGGAGCTACCATTTTCATGGGTGCGGGAGTACCAGGGCAGCCTCAATTGATTTTGGGTGGGGGCACAGGGGGTGGCGGAGTAATGGGAGCCAGTGGAGCAGTGGGTGGGGGGGCAGCCACAGGAGGAAGTACTAATCCTTTTCTTCTCTAAGAAAATTCATCTCTTTCCTGATTAACACAAACGATTTATGTGTCGGAATAAGATGTGTGTACAACTCTATTTAAAACAAGAAAATGATATTGGGTTGATTCTCATTTTTCTGGAGAGCATTTCTATTTGTTTATTTTCAGAATGGAAAAATAGAGGGAGAGGCAGAGAATTTTTTTCTCATCTAAATATTTTTCCCTGTTCTTGATGAAATAAAGTGGAGAAGGCTAATGGAGAGAAGATTAATTCAATGAAGTCAGTATGTAGTAATATTACTGCACTGGAAATAGGGAGGAACTGGGAGACTGGTTCGCATGGCCAGTAACAAAGTGATTTCAGTGAAACTCCTAGGGTTCCCTCCCTCTCTCTTACCCCATGACTGAAAAGAGATGGACAGCTCTTTTAGAAGCCACAGAGAAAACGGCCAAGTTGGACTGAAAAGCGCTATTAATATTTCTAACGAAATCTGGTCAAATTACAGAGTAGACATTTTCCTTTTAATTTAATTTAATGTAATTTATTTTTTATCGTAAATTTTCAGTTCTGGGAACAAGGAAAAAAGGTTTTGCTTTATAAATGAGTTTTTTTTTTTTTTTTTATTTCAAACATTCAATGAACTGGTGAGGGGGACAGTGGAAATTGGTGTAAGTGTATGTATGTATGTATGTGTGAGTGAGTGAGTGAGTGAGTGAGCGTGCGCTGGCCTGTCAGTCTGTATGAGTTCCACCTGCGTTTCAGGAGACTGTTTCCATTTCTTTGGTCTTAGATTGTCACAGTTGAAGGTTGCAAATGGAAGACACGTATTCATGTAATGTACAATTTTTTTTGTCACTTTTTTTCCAGTGCTTGTTAATGCTGGATTAAAATGAGATATTAAAAGGGTCTTTGTTTCAATTTTTCAACTTATTTTTTTTTTACTTTTAAAATCAAAGCATTAGTTTCTCACTGAGTTTTTCCTACCTTTTTGTTCTTTCTGTTTTAGTCTTGTCAATTTCTTGTCTCTTTCCAGTTTTGTTCTCCAGGTAGAGAAAACTAAAGATGTAGAAACTGATGCTTTGAAATTTTAAATTGTATGAATAAAATATTTGGAGACTATCCACACTTATTTTTTTCAAACTTTTGAAGTTTGGTGATTGTTTTATATTAAGATATTCTTATCAGGTTAATGTGGTGTCAGTTGTGAACACACATTTGAAAACTAGATTTGGGGGGAAATAAATCAATTAAAAAAGCTTGATTGAAATGTATCTATATCATCTTTCCAGGAAAACCAAATTCTGTATATACTGTGTATTCTTTCATTCCAGCATACTGCTAATATTTGATTGGTACATACCACTGCTTTGTAGAATATTTCAATTTGCTTACTGTATGTTACAGTGGATCCATCCACTTCCCATATCTGCTGGTTCAGTACAGGATCAAGGCCCAGGAATCACAGTATACAAGTCACGGGACACCTTGAATAGAATGCCAATCCTCACAGGGTGTACACTGACACAGTTGAAATTGCTTAAATCAATACATACATTTCAGAAATATAACAATAGAGCAGTATCATCTCATCCACTATTATAAATTTTAAGTAAACATAGAAAAAATTTTCCAGACACCCTGTTAAATGCTGATTTTATATTACTTTCACTAATGAATGTAATTACAAGGTGCCAAATATGTATTCCTAATTTTATGTAAGGAAACCTTACTGTACAGTAATTTTTTCCTCATGCAACAGTGTTTGGTTAGACTTCAAATCATAGTCCTGCCTAACATACCTTCAGCAAAAGGAGGATCATTTCCCTTGTTTTTGAGGTGGCCACAAGGGGGCCCACTTCAGACGTTAACATTTTATTTGCATGTACCCAGGCTCTCGTGCCCTAATTTGTCATGCACACTCTCCACTCTTTATCAGCGTGTTACTTATAAATGAAACTAATAAATGGGCATATGGTACCTTATATGCTGCTAAATTTTATTGGAATAATGTGGTAAACAAAAGGAATGGAGTAGACAAAAAATCCTATTAAGGTTAAACTATATAGTGAAAAAGTTATTGCAAAAGTAATACAATACATTGCAGAAGAAGAATGAAGAAAAGACTATAAAGCCCTCAACTGTTTTACTATGGACCAATTAAATATTTATGTCAGTCGAAATTGGACTCATATATATCATTTCCTCAGTGCAATTTATGTATTTTTCCACTGGTGCGTACGGCGACAGTTTGTGGCACCGTTCAAAACCTGTTCAAACGATGAGTGAATCCCAGTCAAAGTCATCCTGGATCTCTTCACTGTTGCTATGAAGATTCTTTATCAGAGGTCGACTTCTAGGGGCCAAAGGCTGAGGTTGGCCCGGTGCTGGGAGGCAAGGCAAGAGCAAACTAGTGAGTAATCCCAACAATACGCCAAAGCTGGAGAATAAAAACATGGACTGAGCACTGTTTACTAAATACACCTGTAGACAGTTGAACCTTTGAACAGAGACTGTATCTTCAGTACACATTAAAATCATACACAATGGCTATGTTAAATTAGAAACATGAGAATTATACTGTTTCCCAACAGAACACTTACTGTTAACTGGCAGAGGGGTATTATCATTGCCCTGTGTCACAGGCACCCTCAGTGGAACATGGTGTGACGAAACAACTCTCTTTTGAGGAAGTGGATGAAGATTTCCAGTAGGAGTGACCAACGACGGACAAGCAGCAAGAGGGGAAGGGTGAGTCAGGCTGGCTAGGGAGGGAGTGGCGACAGAAGGGTGGGAGAAAATGTGGTGACCCACAGGGGGTGCTGAGACACTAGGGCTAGGAGAAGAGCCAATGAGGCCTTTCTGAGTGAAGAAGCGGTTCAGCGAATCACAGAGCGACGTGAAGAGGGCTGGCTCCAATGCCCAATCACAGAGTTCTGCCTGACGCATGCTTTCTACCAGATCTGAAATGAAACAAATAGCACTATAAAAATAGCATTCCTAGATATGCTCATAGGTTGTCTTCATGCATGTCAAAATGACCAACTGTTCAAAGCATGTCTCTGATAAGCAATGAACTAGACTTTTGTAACTGCTTAGCAATGACTAGTGCAATACTAACCAGGGTAATATGAAAGGTCAATATTAGCCCAGTCCAGACAACTGGCGATTCGGAAACTCTCCTTTAAGGAATCTGTAGTGCTAAACCAGTCGGCCGGTAACACTGCAATACAGAAAGACTGTAAGAATGCAGCTTGTTAACACCAGTGGTGTTCTGGGAAACAAGCTTAGCCTGCATAGTTACCATGGGCAATTTCAGGTGGGCACTGTCGTGGTGAGAGTGGGGACAATGTTGGGGTATGCAGGGGGGCATGGTCACTGGACGCCCCAGCAAAAGCACCAGTGTCCGCTGAAAAGGTTTGGGGGGTGGATATGGAAGGGGGAACACATTTATGAAGCTGCTGACACACAAAGGCTTACATTAGAAGGCAGTGTTAACAACCAGCAGCTTACATTGTGAACTGGCTCTCTCTCTCACCGTCCTGCAGAGAGATTGGAAGGAGCTGTAAAGGTCTTCAAAGTCGAGATTAGCAAAGGGGACTCGGAGAGAGGGATCGATAGGGGGGTGCAGCGGGACAGAAGGGAGAGGTGGAGGGCGTTTCTGCAATATTAATGAAAATAGCTACAAGTCAGTCATGTTTTATTGTAAATTACAAGTAAACAAAAAGATAGCTAACAGTGGACTATTCAAATCAGAAGGAGTACAATTAAAAGGGGGGGGGGGATGAGTCTCAGTGATCAAATAACACAGAACCTCTATTGTAGAAAGTTGCAACTCAGCCCATACAAAGATGAAATGTAAGGGCTTGCAAAATCCTTACATATATTTGAAATTTGCCATAAAGCAAACCTTGTGTCATTATACTATACCTTACAGGCAGGGGAAGACGTTGATTCATTTGTGGCAACTTGTGTGGTCTTCCCTGTCTGTTCCACTTTCCTTTCCTCTTGCACAGACCCATGAGGGGCCGGGTAAAACACAATGGGTGCCTTAATGTGAAACAAAAACATTTACTACATCTACTAAGGCATTAGTAGGCACTTTTGTCCAAACCATCATACAGTTACATACATTTATATTTTCCTGGGACAAGATTATACATTTTAGGATGAAACAACATAAAGTACCCAGAAACCAATGCCCCGAGGACTGATTAACATCTGAAAAGAATTTATATTTTTGAAACCAACTCATCATTCACGGTTTCTTATAAAAACTATACACGTGGAGCTAAAATAACAATGTAGAGCTGGCAGTTTTGATGTATGCCTTGACTTGCCTACTTGCTGTGATTTCAGGCTTCCCTTAAATTACATGGCAACACCCTTGGTCATGATATAATCATAATCACTGATAAAAATGAATCACCTCTTTTTCCTCTGCCGGATAAGGGCGCTTGTTTCCACTTGAGAGAAAGTGTGCTACATGTTCTGGTGGTCCATCCATTGTCCAGTAGGAACCCTGGAACACCAACAGACAATTAAAACGATGCCTGAACACTGCTTAACGTAACTGTTTAAGTACAGAAAAGCACACCTTTTTCATACAGCAAAACTTAAAGTATATTTGTCCAAATAATACAAGGCATAATAAATAACAAACCAAGAATTGAGGGTGGATGGATGAATGGGTTGGTCTCAAGTGGGAAATTCTGAGTATGTTACCTTTCCAGGGTCTCCTGGGGGTCGTGGAACTTTCCGGAAACACTTATTAAGTGAGAGATTATGGCGAATAGAGTTCTGTGTGAATAAAACTCACACATTAGAAAAGTATTTTAATGTACAGCTCATGACAATAACATACAAGTAGGGTTCTCTTACAGCATATTTCGAAGAACCTTCTAAAAAGAGTTTCGGTTTAATAGCGACCATAATGATAAGAACTGTATGTCGGCCACTGGAGCATTTTACCTTCCAGCCCCTCCCGACCCTGCTATAGTAGGGGAACTGTTCGCTAATCCAGGTGTAAATATCGTTCAAGCTCAGCTTCTTATCGGGAGCTGCTCCGATTGCCATGCCAATGAGGGTAGCATAGCTGTGTGGGGGTTTTCCTTTTGTGTTAGATGGAGAAGATGATGAAACCGAGGAATGAAATTCAGCCTCCCTTCCTTGCTCCCTCTTTCCCGCTCTGTCTCCTCGTTCTTTCCCAGACCGCAGGCTGCTGATCCCCAGCGTGGGGAGCCAGTCGATGCTGGTCAAGCTGGAGTCCAATTCGGAAGTCATAATCTAATCTTGAAAACAAAAAAAGCATTAACAGCAGTTTGCAATAGAGAAAAAACAAGTTACAGATAACTAGTATTTAAAACAAGTTGCATTGACTGACACATAAACACACTTTATAAACCAATACATGCCATTGTACATTTTTTTCTCTCTAAATGTAATCATGATGAAAACGTTACCTTTTCCTATTTTCAGAAGGCTGCAGGCCTGTACAGTATTAAATTTGTAATGCACTCATCAGCTGTTGTGTTGTTACTCTGGGAATTACTGGAATCCCCTTCGTCTCATCTATTTCCCATCCTCAACTTGAATATCTTCCGTGAGGCCCCAACTTGTTTTTGCTTATCCACAGTAGTCAGTTTGAAAAGGAGGAAAGAAAAGGAGGAAAAAAAAAAAAAAAAAAAAACAGCGCAAAACTCGCTTCCTCTTCTTTCTCGGCCCCCCTCCCACTTCTTCAGCCTCTGACATCATGCTGTGCTCCTCCCTTCTGACGTCATTTCCAACCCTCCCACATTCTGACACACCCCCTACACCTTAACCTCCTGTTCTCCCGCTGCAGCCCGTTAAAGGCACAGCAGCACAAAAAGCATGAATACGAGTAGATGTGGAAATAATGGTTTCTATCGGCAGACCTCATTATGTGCTCATATTAAAGCTAGGAACCAGTGTAACAACATTGCAATCTCATTAACAGAAAGAGAAGTGATGAAGTCATGACCCGTGATCCCTCCCAAAACCCTCTTATTAAAAAAAACAGAAGTACAGTTATTAGCTTTTAAAAATGTTTTATCATTGGATCTGGATGTCACATCTCCATCATTAGAGTTCATTTATTTAGCTCCCACATCTGCTTTGTCTCCTCCTTGGTTTCCTTCTTCTCTATGAAGAATCAAAGAAAGACAGGAGCCCGGTGTCTGGAGATGGGTGTGCCAGAAGCTTCTGGATCTAAAGGAGGCATCAAAACATTTAGAGATCAAAGTAGCAAATTAGCATGTGTGCCCAAAGAATGACAATGGAAAAGACGATACATGGCAGCATGGAAGGCTTCGTACCTCTTTGAAATTGGGGTGCTTGGCATCCTGCACAAGCTGCAGAATGACGCCTTCCGTAGTGGTGAGGAATGCCCCACTCTGCTTTAAACGGGATAGGGCGAACAACCTGTCTGTTTGGCTGGGAGAGTAATGAGATATACAGGCATTACACAGTATGTGATTAAGGAGAGAATGGCGCAGCATTTAAACCAGAAAATGAATGTATGAATGTTTACAGCATACCTTCTAGAAGAGACAGCATCTGCCACAATGTGAACCTCCATGCCCCTTTCTAACAGGTCAAAGGTCGTGCACTGATGGGGGGAGGAATAAAAAAAAAATGTAACCTTTTAGTGACATTTGCATTGCTGTAATTAAAGCTTACTGCGCCTTCTATAAGTATCATTTAAGTGCCTCATTTTCAATTATTTACTTTGTACTATGACTTTTGATCTTAATAAAAAACCTTTAGCTAACAGCTATACGTGTGTGAATTCTTCCATAGCACCATATATCTAACAAACAGCATCCCAAAGACCATAGAGCTATAAAAGAAAAGGCCAGGATACGGTTCTGGGTTTGATTATTAAAACTCTAAGCATCCCCTAGAGGGCCATTAATTCCATTACTTAAAAACTGGAAAGGACCATTATGTAACCAACAAAAGTCTGTTTTTTTTTTTTTTTTTTTTAATTTCTGTGTCAGAAAAATATTTAGCACCTTAATTAAGTATGTAACATAAATTAAATGGTAAAATCACAGTTAAATCCATTTAAATTTTAGCTCGTCATACTACAAAATAAATCCAGGGGGGAGGGGATGTAAAAAAAAAAAACAATTCAAACAGTAACTATGCCTTGGTAATGCTTTGACAGTATTTCATCTTTTTAAAGTATGAAAAGTGAATCTCAGCTACGATCCTTCTTACTGCGATGCACGCCTGTGCCTCGATTCCACACAAGATAGCCTTTTTTGGAGCTCCAAGATCTTTCAGCTTCGCTTCTACCTCTTCGGTTAACATAGAGAACTGGGTTTTGGAATGAGCTATCAGGTCTGCCGCCCCCAGCTCAGGCACCGTGGGTCCAAGTCCCTTGGGGTATTGCTCTGTGAGGATGTGAGGGATACCCAGGGTTCGAGACACCTGAGAATGAATGGGGAATAAAATCGTCCTTCTGTCACCACTAATTGACTTTGTGTGCTTATAGAAGCAACATAAGCACACTTTATAAAGGCGTGTTATTACACTTCACTATTTACATGAGGGCAGAGAGTGAAAGAAGAATCTCAGTGTATACTTTTCTTTTACACCTTGGTTTTATTTTCACAAGTATGATAACACAAGTCTGAGTACCTGCAACAATCGGGCTGCATTGCTCACAATGTTGCCAAAATGGACAATATTCGGCCTGAATTTTTCCTGCATGTCACAAAGCAACAGCACAGTACTCCTGGTTGAAAGTCGGCCGACCGCTGCCACTAAAAACAAGCAGAATATTAATTTTTATTGTCAGAAGGTACAGCACTTTAGAATGTTTTGAGAAGTCCTGGAAGGATTTAAATAACGTGATGTCAACTTTGAGAGGGCGTTCCGAGGATTCTATAAAACTAACTTTGATGTGTAGGCCGATGAGTCAAAACATTATGATCTCCTAGCAGACCAGTTGGCTCTCTCCTGCAACCAGATGGCACACCTTATTGAGATGAAAATGAGAAAGGGGACAGATGCATGCTGACTAGAAGCAGTTGTGCTGAATGCTTCAGGGTACTTGTCCATCCTCGTAAACCAGGCCCATCCCGACGGCACAGGTTTGTGCCAGCAGGATTATTCTCCTTGCCATGTTTCTAGGAGTGTGTGCAAATGGTTTGAGGAAGATGAGACAGTAATCTTATCCTGCTGGAACTAAACCTTTCATATCCCCTTTGTTTTTGTACCTCTATACTGTAGGTGTAGGTTCCAGTCGTGAAGAAGCCTTATGGTTGACACTTCGCTCTCTCCCTACCGGTTCACAAATTAATGATCCAAGAGACCACTCGATGATATTATTATTTTTGTTTATATCAAAGAAGTCTGAGTTCAATACAAGATGTAAGAGAGATACAAAGTTCAGCACAAATCATAAGAGAGATGAAGTTTCGTACAAAATGTAAAAGAGAGAGACGAAGATCAAAGGACCGTGTGGCTCCTGCCTTCCTAAATAACTGTCGTACATATCTCAAAGTATCGATCAGATTGCAATTACTTTTTCCTAACTGGCTGTCAATCAATAGAATTATAGTACTAGGATTCTGTCATCAAGGTGACAAGGAATGCAACAATAACCAACAAATTATCAATTACATCACCAAAGTGATAAAAATACAATCAACAATGATCAATTAAGCATATCTAGGCTCCTACAGTAGGTGTACTATCTGGCTGGTAGTAAGAGACAACTGTTGTAATAGGCGGTGGTCAGAACGTTCTGGCACATCGGTAGATCTCGTCACAACCTTACAGAAGGTTATTAAAACCAGCGTTTAATTTATCTGACAATTTAAGATTGTGTCCAAATTCAATTTGTCGACTTCACGTCATTTAATAATCGCCAAGATGAGTTATGAAAATTAGCTCAAACTGTGCCAAACGCGCTTTTTCAAAATGCAAACTACAGATTTATAATCTTTCTCTTCCAGTCAGCTCCTTATAGTCAGACCACGAACTCGATTAAAGACTAGGGGTGCTTTTGCAGTCTCTGCTACATGTGAAATGGACTACCAATGTGTATTAAATCTGCACCATCGATTGCTACTTTTAAAACAATATTGAAAACATACTTTTAATCATTAGCATTTTAAGTACCGGCTGGTTAGTACGTGATTGTTGTTATTGATTCTTTTTATAGAATTATTTTATTTCTCTTTATTCTTGTGTTTTATTGTGTTTTTGGGTACTTTGTGCAGCACTTTGGATGACACCCGGTCTCGTTAAATGTGACTTATAAATGAAGTGATTGATTGACTGTTAGCTGGCTATTTATTTTTCATAACTAGATTCGTTGAGACATACGGCATTTGTTTACGTAAATACAAACTGCGTCTACGTACACATCATAATTTTATATCGTGAATGTAAGCTAAAGCTAAATCAAACCGTCAGTAGAAAAGTAACTAATTAAAACACAATAAACGAGCGAATCACTTACTGATTCTCAACAACGCGGTCAGAAGTGTGTGTTTCTTTTTCGCCTGAGCTTCTCTTGCCGTTCTAGCTAATAAGTACCCATGTGGTTCTACACATGCGCGCAAACTTTCGTTGATGTCTGGCAAAATAACTTTGAATGACACAAACCATGGCTACATGACAGGCAAAAACAATAAAAACTTTAACATAATATTGTATGCGGTACCTCTTATAAATCAAAATTCACCGTTTAATAATTGAACGCGTAAGGACAGACGTTTCTACGTCCACACAAAGCCAATCGGGTCAAGAAACTGAAAGACTGACGGCAAAAGAAACCAATCATATTTTCAGGGATGGCCAATCTTAACCAATACGATATGTGCAAATTGTACCGTGACGTTTGACTTTCCCCATCATGCCCAACAGACTTGTGCGGTCACTTCCTTGCAGAATCTGGTGGTAAACAAATAGCAGATTTTACCTGCAGTTTGTTAAGATGTCGGAAGCTGTAGAGTCCCCCTCAGAAAACCAAAAAGACGAGCCTTCAGTTGTGCAGCCTCCTTCTGAAGACATCGGTCCAAATGAAGAAAAGAAAAAAAGTAAAAAAAAAAAACTACCCGAAACATGTCACTATGCAGGAATTCGTTTTGTTGCATTTTTGTATTTAAATATTTTTAGTGGTCTCGCTAATAGCATTCTTCCTACTTCCGCAGATATTGACGCGAAAGAGTTTGACGGATGGTTGTTTTAGCCATTGACAAGAACACCTGTAAAGATGTTAGCCAATCAGCGATTGGATGCGTAATTTTTTCCTTTGGAGCGAGATGTGCCTAATGATACTACATTGATAGATGCTGGGCTACCTCATAGTTTGTCATTTCAGTTTCATGTGGCGTGACCTTTAAATCACCAAGTACAAAAGCTGGCTGTTAGGTCGTGTTTTCCGAAGCTGACCTTTGTTTTCCACTTACACTCTATGACTGCCTCCAGGGTCTGGGGTTTAAATCTCTGCTCTGTGTGTGTGTGTGTGTGTGTGTGTGTGTGTGTGTGTGTGTGGGTGGTTTGCGGTTTGCATGTTCTTCGCGGGTTTCCTCCGGGTACTCCGGCATGTAAGCTAATTGGCGTCTCTAAATTGCCCGTAGTGGGTGATTGGGTGTGTATGTGCCTCGTTGTGTCGCCCCCACACCCCGCAATAGGCGATTTGGAACATGGATGGATGGATGGATGGACTGCCCCTCAAAGAAATTTCTGTGATATTAGCTAATTTACCTTGTTCCAGTACTTAAAACTAAGGGGTTGTGGCCATGCTTTAGGTTTCCATCAGATTCTGGTATTAATGTGCTCTTTGTGCTGTCAGATCCTCAGAGAGAGGGCGAGATCGACGACTGACCTTTCTGTGGCCGTTCTGATGTCAGTGTAGCAGACTTTCATGATCGTTAACATATAAAATGCTTTCTGGATTATTTTTCCAGGAATAGTGTTCATATGCTTCGTGTTCACTATATTCATGTCGTTTCTCTGTTTTTCCAGTCGATGTTTTGTTGAAGGCAGTAGGTGACACTCCCATTATGAAGACCAAGAAGTGGGCAGTAGAACGAGGGAGAACTGTGCAGTCACTTTCCCTTTTCATTTCTCGCTTCCTTAAGCTAGAACCTAGTGAGCAACTGGTAAGACCACCCAGAAGCAATTAGAGGACTGTAAATACATCAGACATACTTTATATTTACTAGATTGTTCCTTTCTTTTTTTTGCTTCTTTTAGTTTATTTATGTCAATCAGTCTTTTGCTCCATCACCTGACCAGGAAGTGGGAGTGCTTTTTGAAGTAAGTGCTTTATAACTTAAGGATAAACAATTAAATCTACTGTGAAGATAAATTTTTGACTGAAACACTCACAAGAGTGTAAATTCCACTACTATAATCTTGAAGGCAACACTGTGGCTATATTTAAGTGTATGTATTCTTTTTGCAAGTTTGTATTAATCTTATTGCAGTAAAAAAAATGAATTATTAACAATGCAAGTCCAACAAGTTAAATGTATTTTGGAATGAGTACATCTTTCTATGTGAAATTTCTGGCAGGGTTTTGAAATCTTTATTTGCCGTTTGAACCCTTCACACTGTACACTGGAAAGCGTTTTTCTACATATTGCATCTTGCTGTCAATGAAGACACATACACAGATGTGAGTGCAAGCTTGGAGTCAGAGTGCAGGCTCAGCCATTTATCTGGCACCCCTAGGGCAGTTATGGGCTTATGGGACTTGCTCAAGGGCCCAAAGGTGATATAGACACTTTTTCGCCGGTCAGAGACGCTTAACCTACAAAACCACACCGCCCTACTCGGGTGACCACCTTGAAAGACACCAGATTTCATTAAGTTTGTGGTTTATATGGAATTTACTAGGAACTTTCAAGTTACATGTAGACCTGGTAGAGAAATTTCACAGGAGTTGTAGTGATTTATTTACTGGCTGTTTAAAGAACTCTAGAATACTGTTGGTAAGCTGAATTGGGTGCTTCAGCAATACTGAATGATACTACTTCAGTACTGTTGGGCTGTAAGCTTTCTGCCAAAATCATGGAAATTTCTGTAATCTTTTAAAGTCAAATGTGATATAATTAGCACTTGCAATTTCACGTTCAGATTTAGTGCACTGGAATTTATTTACAATTGAAATATTGAACTGTATGAGCCAGATTGTGTGTGTGTGTGCACGCAGGAGCGCACACATTATACCCTGCTGTATGACTGGGTAAGTGCTTTACAGAAGATGGATAAGGACGGGGATTTTTGGACCTTAAGTTTTCTTAATTTGCACAATTTGTTGACTAAGAACTTGAAGTGAACACTTCTTGATGTGTTAAAGCGTTAGCCAACTGTTTTCATACCTGCTGCTGGTAATCTCGATATTAATTACTGCCCTTCATGTATTGCAGTGCTTTGGCAGTGATGGGAAGCTGGTGCTACATTACTGCAAGTCACAAGCCTGGGGATGAGCTTATCAGGCCCTGTCCTGTATTCTCTGACTAAGAACTGCACATCCCAGAAACACATTGGCTCGCAAATTCTTGTTGCTTTTATTGCTGTTATTGTAATGCAAAATGGCATTGTAATACTCTTTTGTACATAACTCATTGTAAATAAATAGAATTTGTTTGCTTTTGCTCCTCCTGATTTGTATTTTTTAAACTTGGTATTTTTGTAACTGCCTTGCAGTCCCCAGACTTGAATATCGTTGAAAATTTGTGCGTAGATTTTAAACTTGCTGTGTACACAAGAGACCCCAAAAATATCTCACAACTGGAAGCAATCTGGAAGTAAAAATGGTGGAAAAATCCAAAACAAGAGTTTGAAGTTATAGCTGGCTACAAAAAACATTTGCAGGCAGTGATTTTTTTTGCCAAAGGGTTATGAAGCAGGGATATGATAGGGTGCCCAAACTATTGGAAATGCCACATTTATTCTTTTGTTTTATTACAATTGTTTTAATTCATCGATTACATTGTGCATTAATATTTTCATGACAGTACCTTTTTTAGTTTATTTGCTATTGGAGTATATTGTACAATATATATTTTTTTTAATTCAAATGTCAACAAAATACATATTATTTGGCCAGGGAGGTCCAAACTATTGCATGGGCTCAGAATTTCTAATTAAATTCCATTTGGCCAGAAAGGAGAAGAAGGGCTATTGATCCATTTATAATGCTAGTGTGTGGAAGGGAGAGGGTGAGAGAAGATTAACAGATGGACTTAGAGGGATTACGTGAAATCTAACTAGATTTGTGGCACAAACTCCTGAGGAAAAAGAGGAGAGACACAAAGAGTCAGGCTAAAAGGGAAGGTAAAACCTGAAGGAGAAAAATCAGACTGGCAAGGTAAGTAATTATTTAGTTTTGGATAAAATTTAAAGGACTTGAATGAATGGAGGAAGTGCAATGGAACGTAAAACATTTCACGCAAAACCTGGTGGTAGAAATTTTCTTATATTGTAATGGCAATAAAGATAAATTGTAACGGAAGGATACTGTAAGAATGGGAGCTGGTAAGAACAGAAACAGCTCACTTTAAGTGATTCACATTGGTTTTACTGGGATGTTAATTTATCATAAGGTATTCTTGATTTTTAGTTACATTATGAAATCTAAATACTTGAGACGTATGCAAAAACATGGTAAAAGTGTAATATTATCGATTGTCTTTATGACACTTAAGTATTATTCTCTTTATGAAATTGCTAATTAAAACAGCTAAGAATGCTTGTTTCACTCAATGTGTAAGTTAAAATTGTGAATAAAAAGTATCTTTGATTTCACGATATGTTGACATTGCTAAATAATACTATTTAACCACTAAGTGTAAATAACGATAGTCACTCTAACATTGTATACATGAAATGGTCAAGCAATGATGAAATGCAAACTAGATAGAATTGGTAGTTGAAATCTAATCCTTCTGGAATGATATCTGCTGGCTGAATTAGAACTGAAACGCAGCAAAGAGATTGTAAAACCAGGAAAATTCCGATTGAGGGAGAATATAAGTTTTTGATTAAGTGTTGTTTCATCCTCTTAACCCTTTCAAGTATCGTTTTTACTACAGTGGGCAGTTACTTAAATCCTATTATCTAATTTATGGATTGTTTTTAAGTTAAACATTGCATGGAATTCTCTTTAGGGGATGTTGCCCCAAAAGCAGCAAAGATTTCAAGTGTGTTTCACTGTAAGAGTATTAGGAAATTGATCTGTGTTACTTGTGGTGAAATACTCAAATTTATGCAGTACAATACATGCATCTTTTTAAAAAAACAACTTGACTAAAATCACTTCAGAATATTTTTTCAATCCTGAAACAAGAAAAGAATTTTTCAAAAGTTGTCTCAGCCAGACATAATTCATGCATGAAAGGGTTAATAATAATATATAATATAGACTATACATGATATAGCTACAATTTTTGTATCCCTTTATTAGGTCAATGTTCCTTATCATGTATACATTACATATAATATTTCATCTGAACACTTTATTCAGTGTTATGAGTTCCTATTTATGTGTCCATATTTTAGGAATAGAAACTGAAATACTTTTTTGTTGATTCTTTGGCCTACAAACCAACAGAGGGAGAGCAAGTACAGAAAAAGAGGAATTGCAGAATCGCCTGACGTAGCCAGATTAACCAGGATGAATACAGATTACAAGATGGGAGATGAGGTTTAAGAGATCGAATCATAATTCCACCGAAAAGGTAATCTTCAATCCTTCTGTCTGACTTTGAGAGAATTGGGACAATGAAGGGAGGAAAATTATTATTCATTCATTCATTCATTCATTTACTTAACAGCATTATCGAGAATGTACAACTATTTTTTGTGTAGAATCTGAGTCCTGCAGATGGGCAGGCTTGTGGTCCGAATGATCATATATTTCATCATAATCCATCCACCCATCTTCTAATCACTCATCCCAGTTATGGTTGGGGGGGGCAGGAACTTATTTTAGGCAGCATAAGGCACAATGCTGGTTTACACACCGGACAGGGGGCATCACATTGTAATAAGGCATTTCATTTATGAACAGAGGTTGGCTGTAAAACGCCTTTTGTTCCTGAGTACATATTTGTCTCTGTCATTGACTTATTTCAATAAAGTGCTCATAATACAGCTGTGAAATCTAGTTTTCATGAGATGTCCTTTTTGTAATTGATTTTACTCAACAAGAAAATTAACTTTTCATTCTTGGATAATGATACAGTTATTCGCATCTATTGTGTGACTTTCTGCTTAGATGTGGATGTAGGATTAGTCTAGCGAGACTCAGTGACATAGCGGGATGTTCTTTCACCATTGTCAGTGCACCATGAGAGAACTCTCACTCTATGAGAGATCTGAGTGTCTCAGCAGGGTTTAATACTAGGCAGACAGCTCACATTTATCAGCACTTTCTGCGGTGCAGACCTTTTTGCCCATCTATCACTCTTGCCTCCATTTATCTCCCTCACTTTTCAGCTCTGCTCCTTCTTGCCCAACACCCTTCACTTCACCAGCAGGTGTTGTGTCCTCCACCATGCTGGACCGTATGTCATGGCGGTCTCGGTCATTGCTCTCCCTGTCCCTCACCTCGCTCGCCCTGGTGCTCTCCGTACTGGCCTTCTGCACTTCTTACTGGTGTGAGGGCACACATAAAGTGGTCAAGCCGCCCTGCCTCTCCCCGGTCAAAATGAAGAACTGCAGCTCCAACGACAGCCAGGTCCTCACCGACGGTATGGCTGCAGTCATTCCACTATATGCCTTTGTTTTTGTTATTTTTTTAAATAATAACCAGAAATAGTCTTTAAATATATCAGTGGAATTCTGTACGAAGTTTATTTTAAGAACGTAAAATTTGAACTTTGAAATTTTTTAACAAATGATCTATTTTTTTGCTTGAGAAGTGTTTACATGATTGAATAGCGTAGTCCTTAAAATGACTTCACGTTCTTTGGCTGCTGTATAGCCAGTGATTCTCCTGAGGTGATTGCTATAGTATTAAAGCTCCATGCTTGATAACTGGCAGTAGACATTGTAGGTTTGAAGTCCACCTTAGGCTTTCCACAACATAGACCCATCTTAGCCCAAATGACTTTTTTCCTAGATTACGAGTCTTTGTGAATGTTTTAGTTTGTGAGCAGCAGCCCTGCCATAGATACCCATGTTGTGAAGACCATGATCAACAGTCTTTGTTGGAACTGAAACATGAGCCGTGACTTTTTGGAAGTTTGCAGTTTTGCAGTTACCAGTCCATCTGTCCACATCGATGGAGTTTATTCTTGTGCAATAGATGCTGTCATGACTTTCAGCAATGTTCAGATGTGTTAAATTATTTTTCAGTTTTTTGGACTGATACACCTACAGATTGGGTCCGAATTATTTGACCCCATAAGAGCTTTATCAGTTGCCTTGTGTTATTTTTGTCCTCTTTCCTACCTGACCCTTGCGGATAATTATTATTTAACAGAAATAATTTATCCTTTAGGCTGCTTTTATAATTGTCTCTTAGTACTTTGTTATGTAGCATTTCTATCCCGAGTAACCTTTCATTGATGTCGTAGCTGAGCATTGCTTCTCTACCACAGAACGCTGAGAACAAATTTTCTCTCAGTAAATCTCACAAAATTTATTTTCCTGGTCAGTAGAGTTCTGTGAAGAAGAAAAAAAGAAAAAAAACGTAATCCAGAGTCATTTCTGGTTGAGGATTTAAAAAAAAAATCACAGTAAAGAATAGCATTTCTTCGTTTCAAACAACATTCAATTGCTGAAAACAGCACAGCAGTTAAATACATGGACTCATGAAAAATGCTTTTGAGAAATGTGTTTTAAATTAATAACCTCAGGAAAATTAATATAATTATTGGTTAAAATTCAAAACACATTGGTGAAAATTGAAAGCATTTAAAGAGCTAAATTTTGGTTACATTTTGAAAATTTGAATATACATTTGTAATTCTGAGTAACAATCCAAAATTGGGTTATTGGCATTTTTGTTTTTGAGTATGGAAATCATGATTTTTTAAACTGACAGAATTTGACAAAAGTATTTTTTAATTTCAGAAAGCCCCACACCTGACCCCAGACTGAGTCCCTCTTTGGCATTCAACAGAACAGTTTTCCCAAACAGGAGGCAGTTGGCTAACGTTGTACACTATATCTGGGAGACCGGAGAAGACAAATACACGTTTCGATACTTTCACACGGGATTCTGGGAGTCTTGTGAAAAACACCCTGATGGTAAGGATTATGTAATGGCTTACGAAGGTATAGAGGGATTGAGCAATAGAGGAATGAAAATATTTGCAGTAGAACTCTGAAGATCTCATGTCTCTGAGCAGTTCTTGGTGAGGTAAAGCCTCACTTAAGATGGAAGAGGTGTATGGTTCAAAGCACTGAACCTCAGAAGCAAACAGATACTTTTCTATTCTTGGTTAAACCGATACGGAGCCCATTTGTGTAGGAAGTTTACTTAATGGCTAAACTGTAAAAGTGAACTGCTGGGAAATCCAATTCAAAGGATGAATGCCAGAGATCTACTGTCCTTACCTCTGTCCAGGTGAAAGGTGTCGCAGCTTCATAGAGCTGACTCCAGGTGAAAGTCAGGGTGAGTAAGCGTTTGGTATTAATGTACAATGACCAACTGCGTCTGTTTATTTTTTTAGGACAAGTTATAATGATTAGTTTACTGCTTTATTATTTTGTGGCCTGCTGCGGTGTAGTTACAGCTCAAAGTTAAGGATCTAGTTTCTACTTTCTCAATGGATGTAACTGGAAGTATGCATCCTTAAAACACACTGTTTATGGTGTAACAGCAGAGTCCTCCTAGGAGCTGAACATGCCTCATGCTCACAAATCCAGTTCCTTATCCAGCGCAGAATGCTTCTGTTTTCCTCTGCCACGAATGCCCAGTTATATGCAATGCGTGTATGATATGGGTTTGTGTCCCTTTGCCATCATCTTGATTATTATACGTTACCTGTGGTGAATGTTTTCCATTAAAGTGCAAAAAATATGTCTGATACATGTACATGTGCTTAGGGTCAGCAAAATTTGTGATGGAGACATGAATTGCAATCACCATTGTTACCAAAGACTGAGTTTTTGAAAGCAAAACATATCTGAGTAAAGGAACCAGTATAACATTTGCACAAAGCCATTTAATTTAAGTCGTATTAAATACTAGACACGCACTGAATGAAATTGCATTGATATATTTTATAAAAAACAGTGTCAAACATGTGAGAAAGAATGTCTCTTTTGTGCCTCGGATTGCTGCTTTGCCTCCGTTACCCAGGTGTCCTGTGGCTGTCTGTTGTGTCGGAGGTCATGCACATTGGCCTACTGGCTACCAGCTACATCCTTATGTGGTTAGAGGTGCTGTGCATGTGCTTGCACATGGAGATGCATGCACTCAGGGTCAATGCCTTTGCTGCCGTCTGCACTGTGATGTCTGGTAGGCCTCTCGTCCTCATGCACCCTTACTTGTACCCAAAGGAACTGTTTGAATCCTCCCATTTCTATAACAAAGCTATCTGCATGTTCCCATCTTGTCTCAGAAAGTTTTTTTTTCCTCACTTCCTCTCTTTCTTTTTTTCGCATGCCACAGAATATTGAATGGTCCTCAGTCTTTAATGTGGAAATTAAGAAATGCTGGCATGCTGAAAAGGAAGCTACTTTCTTGGCCATTTTTGAAAACGAGCAGTAATAGACCACTCAATTTTTGTGATTTTTTGAAAATGAATATTTACTGAGAACTAAAAGCATTGAGCATATAATTACCTTAATTACCTTAAAGGTTAATTACCTTTAAAACACTTGCTACACAATAAATTACTTTAAGGCATCTTGCAGCTTATTATGTATGTTGCAAACTTAAAGGTTCTAAATCTTAGCTGTCACAGGTAAGAATTCAAAGATGGTGAGGATGCAAGTGCGGGTGCTTAATAAACACAAAGGCTTTACCCTGGACAGAAAAGAGTGAATTCAAACGCTAAACCAGACAAGCCAAGGCTAGAACTGTAGGCACAAGACAGAAAGACATCACTAGGGCATTACCAGTCCACAAACTAGGAACAAGACTGGTAATGCCCCTTACACAGACTACCCATGTAATTCTAACACAACTAAACTGGGGAAACCAAACATAACAAAACAATAAACACTCAACCATGACAAGAGAGGAACTAAGGCTTAAGTAACAAAGGAATCAGGTGAGACACATGAGGGTAATCAGGGCAAAGTCAATTAAATCAAAACAGGAAAACAAGACAGATGGGTGGACCCAAAACCCAGACAGTCCCTGGGGATCCAAAGTGCTGGTGTAGATGTGACTTTAGGATTCTGTTTACGTACATCACCGTAGTAGCTTTCAATTAATCGCTGCTCTGTCATCTATTTAAAAAGTCTTCAGTTCAATAAAAAAATTGTTGCTGTTAAAAGCATGCTAAATGATTGAATTTGAAATGATTTCATGAGGAATTAGTATTGAAAATAGTCTCTTAAAAGGTTTCAGTATGCTGCAGTAATATGTACTGCACACAAAAACACTCTTGGTGAATTTTCTGGGAAATACTGCTTCCTGTATTTGTCCTGAAGGAGAATAAACTTCAGGTTTTACTTTCATTGCCTGTCACATGGTTCCAAGTGGTTTTTCTAGGCTTTCTACCCTTCCTGCACTGTTTAATCTCATTTCTCCTCTTTCAATTAGGATTGATGGGAATGGTGGCTCAGATGATGTACACCACTGTGTTCCAGTTGACTTTGGCTGGTGGACCCAAAGATTGGAGGCCCCAGACTTGGGACTATGGATGGTCGTTTGCGTAGGTGAAATTCCCACTTTGAGGTACCTGTAGTCAGTTTGATGGCAGTGTCACACTCAAACCTTACATGGGGCACAGCAGCCATTGTGCTCAATATGTTTATCCACACCCAACCAGACATCCATCTTCTAACACCTTATTCGGATCAGGTTGGTGGGGAGAGCAGCACAGGACACAAGACTGGGCCAGAAACTGGGCATGTTGCCAGGACATCTATAACATGTAATAATCTGACAAAAAGGATGTAATAAACACCTTGCCTCTATTAATTTCACTAACCTCTGTGCTGTTTCATTTTTACCTATGTTAGCTTGGCCTGGGTCTCCTTCAGTTGCTGCATGGCTGCTGCAGTCTTTACTCTCAATTCATATACTAAAACAGTCCTGGAGCAGGGGAACAGGTTACGGCTATGTCTGGAAGACAGCCACTGTAGCTGGGTGCCCCCCTATGATGAAGTCCTCCATGGGGAAGGGTTCTGTTCTGCCGGCGATCTACTGCAGTGCCCCGATGGCGTCATCATCCACCCAGCCTGGACAGGGGATACAACCACCCTAGTGCTGGTGGGAGAATATGGGATGGGGGGGTGTGAGGACTGCGAGAGGGAGATAGAAGAGATGGAAGCAACAATACAGAGAGAGGGGGAGGACTCCCTATGCTGAGACTCGCTGTAGAATACAAGGATCTGTATTCAATGCTAAACATGAAATATTCACCTTGAATTGCGCCTTCAGTATATAGTAACTAACTAAATAAGACATATGAGAAGATATAGTCTCAGTTACTTCTGGATGTCAATGTAAATGGAGAGAGAACTGCTATGTTGGTTTTCATTGGTAGATGTCCTCAAAACTGAAGTGTACTTCTCTAATGAGAATCACATGTACTGCCAGACAATAATACTGATTACAACAGAATTTAACTTGGTGGACAATGTCAGACAGAGATATTTGTTTTTGTTCAATTTGCTGCTGAATATTGTCTTGTTGATGACATTATTATAAGCTTTATATACTTTAAAAAATATTTCATTTTCGTATTTCAGACATACTGTCCTGTGAAGTGTTACAATTAGGAATAGTTTTCTAGTAATAGTTGTCATCGTCTGTGATTGCCATGAGGCCTAAAATGACCCCCAGTTATTTAGAAAAATTGCAAAAAATTTTTTTTTTTTAAGTAATTGATGTACAAGTTATCAATCCATCTTCAAAACATCTTATTCAGTACAGAGGGGTGGCAGATATATGATTAATTTAATGTCTTCCTTTTTGTCTAGAGGATTATTTTGTTTTGAATACATTTTCATGCAACCTCAATTCCAAGAAAGTTGGGATAGTCTGTAAGATTGAACTAAAATAAGCAAGCAGTGCTTTGTAAATACAGTTTGTAATCAGAGAGTGCAGGTACCAGACTGGCCCAGCTGCAGCCCAGCTTTGTCTCCCAGTGAGAATGCGTGGCACATTTTGAAGTGCAAAATCAGTTAATTATGGGAGTGCTGCGAAATTTTTAACAAAATATTGTCTAGGATAGGATGATCAACTGTAAAATAGCTTACATTTTTATGGTGCCATATGACCAGAAATATTGGAAGCATGCATATTCTTTGTCAAACTCTTGAAAATTTGTTCTATATTTCACTAAATACTAGAGAGATGTCAACAATAACTGTAATATACTGTCATAAGTTCTTAGCTCAGATGGGGTCTTTGTAAAATGTTAATAGTGTTTTCAAATATAACCTCTAGGACAAGGCTATAAAATAATAATGAATAATTTCTTAGAGAAATGTGCTTCATTATTAAGCTCTCCATTGCCTATGGTTATTTAAAGTGCCTGTGGGGTTTTTGTGAGCAGTTCCGAATATTTATAAATACGTTGCCAAGCATTGTGAAGGTGATTGGTGACCATAGCAGTAGATATTATGAACAACATGAGAATGCTTTAAGTATCTCATCTCAGTAAAGCTTCGCCTGTATTTGTTAGGCATTTAGTCATTCAGCTCTCTTGGCTGTTCATGTCTTATTGTGTTAAAAAGCTTTGTGATGTCTGACATTGGACTGTAAATTCTTTTGTCTCCTTGAACATTTCTCTCTGCTTCCTGTATATATTGCACTGAATTTAAGACTTAGTGTTTTATCATTAGCATATATTACATGAATGATTATGAAAAGTGGTGGCTCGCTGTTTACATTTGAATAAAGCCCGCAAATAGAGGGAAAGGTTACAGACAAAGAGGGGGATATTATGGAGTTGTGCAGATTATCCAAAACTGAAGGAAAAGAGGTAAGAGGAGGATGAAGAATGAGGAAGGAGAGAAAGGATGAGCACACATACAGTGACACGCATAATGACAAGCCAAGAGATAATCCCAGATTACGTACAAATATTACTGGAGCATTTAGTACTTCTGATCTTAGTTTGTAAATAACAGTATAAAATGGGCCATAAATGTTAGTGTGTGGCTAGGCGTGAGTGAACAGCAATACTTTATTGCATGAAAAGCAGACTAAGAAGAGGGGAAGTGCATGATCTAAACAAAATTATTTATAGATTTACGATCTCTCTGTACACCATATCCAGTATTTTTGAGAATATTTATTTCATGTATAACATTTGTTGAAAAACAAACACAAATACAAAAAAAATTAAAGCCACACTGAGTTATGGCAAATATTTTGCTTAAGCATGTTTATTGTTTTAACTCTTTTGTATTTTAATTTCAGACTACTAATTTATTATCTGAATCAGATATTAATCCCATTTACAAAACTGAAGCCCAAATTACAGTTGCATATTTTGAAGTTGCTGAAAATACTCAAAACTGTAAAATGTAATGGCAATGATGCTAGATTGTGAACTTCTGGTGCCTAATGAGACCTCAGATATACGAATAGACTGGCTTTACGGTAGGATCATTATGGAACTGGGAGCTGGGCTGGAACAGTGTCCAATGGAGAAAGCTCAATGCACTACAAGGGTTCAACTCTCCAAATGTGTATGCTGCACCATAGCTAATGTTGCTAATGCTAATAGTGGCTGTATAGTGCAACACAAAGGGTCAGTCACCTTCCTCAATCAGTAGTTGGTATGTGTTAATCACATGCAGCTTTTCTATGGAATTAAAGAAACAGAGGGTCAGTAAAATGTATTACTGGAGTAGATACTACACAAGTTTATAACAGACTGAAAATGAGTTTTATTCTGCAGGGGTTTATTTCTTCGCGGCCTCGTACTGAATGAGGCGAAGTGCATCATCGTTCTCTGTTACTCCTTTGATGAATTCACCTTCTGCCAGCTTATCTGCATGGGGGAGAAACGTTGCCAGTTAATCTAACGGCTCTCTGGAGTTTTTTCTCATCCCTAAAGAAAATGCAACATTTTTTATGCACTTGATTTTTGAATAATTCTTTTTGAGACACACTGATTCGACTTTCATGATCCACTGAAGGGATAAAAATGAGTCAACTCAGCGCACATTGCATTGTGGTTCTGTGGTACCCATTGCTGGGCACTACAGTATATTCTGCTCACCATTATCTGCTTTATCAAAGTAGCCCCATAACTTGCTTGCTCTCTTCTCTGGGGTATTTTCATCCTCGGGTAACTGGGCTTGCTCCTCTCTGGGGATTAGCTTGAAAATGGCCTGGAAGACAACAGAGGAGTACATAAACTGTCAGCAAGGTCACACCTTCCATTTTTTCTGTGGATTCTGCAGGGCTTTAACTCTATTAGGCTGTTTGCATTATTTTATGCTGTTTCAATTTTTTTTGCTTGGTTTTTTCATGCGTGGCAATCTCGATAAGAACTGGACAACTGTGATGGTTTAACCATGGAGACTCACATCTGTTTATGAAGCAGACCTGACAGTTTTTAGGAAAAATGGCTAACTGATGCAAAAAACCACATTATCATAAATATAAAGACCAAAAAGAAATTAAAGATATTTTTAGTTTTAATATTTTATGGAAGTGCAAATATCACATACTTACAATAAATTTACAAAGCACACGCCTTCTTACATAACTTTAAAGGTCAGCAATATGACACCTTTAAAGCAAAGTGAAAAATATGTATCAAGATAATAAAGATCAAATTTTTTGCCTAGCCAATGAACAATATCGAAACATTTGTGATTTTTCGTTAGAGTCAGGTTAAATTATTTTGGTCTTTATTTTGAGGTGAACAAATATAGGGGTATTTTGAAAAAAGACGAAAAACAACATGTAGATTATTTTTGATATTTTTAAATCAACGAAAGAATAATATTCCTAGAACTTTCTTAGGTACATGATGAAGCCAGTGGTTCGGTTGTACATTCTAATATGCAAGATAAAGTGACGAGAAGTTTATTAATGTTAAACAATGAAGTGTATGCAATGTACCACTAGATGGAAGTGAATATTCATTGTTACTGCTTGGATTGTTAAGAAATCATTTTAGTGTTGGTTATTTTGCAAAAATCTACTTAAAAGTAAATGTAAATATAAACAATGGTATTATTTAGCACTTATTGTGACTATTTGTAATTACAAAAATAAAGAATAAAAGCAATAAACTATCCTTGTTTCAGCAATGGTGGACTGCATTTCTGATATGGCTAGATTTTGTCCTGCTGTGTTATTGTAGAGTTCATGACCATTAGTTGTAAACAGCTTATACAAATAACAGTCAGCCTATAAAGCTGTGAAAATGATGGCTGTAGAAACATTGGTCAGATATCTGATTTTCTTTATGTTACGCCCACTACATACTTTTTTAGCCTACTTGTTTTCTCATGTAGATGCTGTATACACAGCAAAATCTGAGGACAATCAGCCTGGTATAGTGTGAAGTAGATCACTTTGTGGTGTCGTTTGTTTCTTTAACCCGCCACTTGTTTTCTTCTGTCGATATCTATGTGCAGTCTGATGGACTTTGGACATCTGTAAACGTGCAACATTACTCCTTGTGGGAATGTGATGTTGTAACCGTAGCAGGAACCACACATGTCACCGTAACTCGTGTTTCTTCTTCTATGCAAATAGACAAGTACAGGTCTATGTCTGTGTTTTAGGGTTGGCTAGTCTATACTCTAAAAAGCAGGATTCTGTCAGCTCTAAACCATTAATCAGATGGACAGACTGATAGACTGCACTTGATTCCTATCAAATATTGTATTATACTATGTACAAGTTAACAGTTTATAGCTAAAGCAAACACATAAATTATGTCTTTGAAATTAGCTGTGGTTGAAATCTACGTAAAGTCGCCACATATTAAGAATAATAAGTGAGTCTAAATCTTGCTGACTAGGCACTGTTAATTAAACTGACTTTGGGTTTGGAAATTATTTAGTTGTCATATCTTTCAAATAATGTAAATGTGCCCAGCTGTCTTGAACTACTTCAGTTTGGCCCACATAATAACACCTCCCCTGCCCCCATATACTTGTAAGGGGATCTCTGCTGTAATGGAGACATCATCTACTGTGACCCTATACTGTAACTCACTTGGCAGATCTCAGCCACTTCCGACTTGGTAATGTAGCCGTTCTTGTCTACGTCGAAGAGCGAGAAAGCCCACTCCAGTTTGAGTGCCATTTTCCCCGAGGAGGTGAGGTGCAGGGCGATGATGTACTCCTTGAAATCCAGTGTGCCATCATCGTTGGTGTCAAAGGAGCGGAAGACGTGCTTAGCATAGGTCTTAGCATCACTGTCTGGGAAGAAGCGCTCGTATATCTTCTCAAACTCTCCTGGTGAGATACGGCCAGAAGGGCATTGCTTTTGGAAATTGTCGTACCATTGAAATAGCTCTGTCTCGGAGAACTTGGTGTTGTGCTTCAGGTCCTCCAGGATCTCCTTGGACATGGCACTACTCTTAGCATTCCCCATCTTCTTTGATGAAGTGCTATGGGCAGACTGTATGTAGGCTTTTCTCCTTAAGTTCTTGTATAGACTGGAATTCAAATCTCTTTCTTCACTTTATTCCACTAACGTTCCCTGTCACTGTTCAATAGTCTCTGCAAAATAAATTCCAATAATTAGAAATTATGTGGCCATTCTGAAGTCTGATGCACCTGAAAATGCATCAGGTCCCCAGATGTTACAAGCCAAATGTGATTTACTTTTGAATAAATAAAGCAAATCCCAACATAACCTTTAATTGCAATATAAAAACAAATGTAGACTTCAAATCAATGAAAAAGTAGCCATCATACATATAAGACATGAATTACAATTGCCCAGCTTTTTCCACTGTTAAAAATGTAAGGTAAATATTTAAAATACATATAACATTGATGGATGGGTAAATGGGTGGATGCATGGATGGATGGATGGATGGGCAGATGGATGGATGGACAGAAGGAAACAGGCACAAAGGCAATGTAATCAGAAAAAAACAAGTTCTGATAAAACTCAAATACTGAAATTGGACTATGATGAATACGCACAAAACAGTAACAGATCATTCCAGTGTACATTACTATATGATTATTTTAATCTGGCTACTGTTCAGAAGTAAAAAAGAAGAACATGTTTCCCAAAGAAAAAAGGATCAAGGAAAAATCTAAAATATTGGGACAGAAAAAGCTATTAAATAGTTCAACAAATGAACAAGGAAAAGAAAGATAAAAGCCAACAGGGGAGGGAAAATATTTGAAAGTATTAGAGAAGAGTCAAGCTGAACCTACCAGTAGCAAGCGTTGAGGCATAAATGAGGACCAAGCAGGTGTTGGATTGAGAAGGATGGTAAGAGAAGGAGAATTAGGTTACTACTTTACATGGTTGGATTAAGTCACTTATCCAGGATTTATAGTGGATGAGCCTCATCAAGACCTGCAGGAACTGGTTTTCTTTTCGGCCCAATTTTCTTATTGTATCTGTTTTCTTCCATCAAAAGTGCTTTTGGTCATTTTCCATTTAAATGTTCTACCACATAATTAGTGTTGAAAGAATGGCTGGTGTTGTTAGTGAGAACAATGAGACAATACACAAAAACAAAAGGCTAATTAAATACATCAGATACAATTCAGCTATAAGTGCAATGATTCCAAACTTCCGAGAAATCAAATTGAATGAAAGTTGTTACACATCAAAGGTATCGACAAAAATGACATATTTGGTTTAATATGTTAAATATATAAATATATTTAAAATAGGCAACACTATGGCTTAATTGGTAACTTTGCAGCCTTATAGGCTGTGTGCTGCTGTTCACGTTCTCCCCATGTTTTGTTTCCTCTCCCCTCTTCACTTCCTTCCCACAACTGAGAATTTCATTAGCCATCAGACTCATTAGTAAATGCTTATTTTTTTTTGAGTGTGCAGTGGTGGACTGGCATTCATTCTGTATGGTACCCTCTCCTTTGTGTCCAGGAATAGGCTTCAGACTACCGCAACCTTAAGCAGGTGAGTCTAATTTATAAGGAATAAAGACGATCATGAATAATTAAAGAAAAGCCGAAGGCAGTCGGTTATATAATACAGGTTATGTGCAGTGACAAAGCATGCATGCGACATCTGTTCCAAATTCAGGTAGAGGAAAGAGCAACATCAACAAAGAATGTGTCTTGAAAAGACAGCAGCTGTTTTAGTTTCTCTTACCTATAATCATTAATTATGTTCCATGGAACATTTACTTTATATCAGTCTATGTCTATTCCCACAAACAGTGGGTAATTTGGCAGTTTACTTCTAGAAATTCCATGCAGATACGAAACATTGTTCCAAATACTCCAACACCAAGTGCCCCCTGCACCCCCCCAATTCAGTAAATGAATTCATTTAAGGTTACTAAGAATCTCTTCTCTGTCTTGACTTTGGAACTCTAAATGAGCTTATCTGACTTGTCTTTAATCATAGTCTGCCATCTGCACTATCCTTCTAGTAGGCAACAATCCTTTGTTGCTTCATGTATTTGTATTAGGTATGTAATCCCTCTCTCACCTCTTAATTTTATGATTTGTGTCTTTCAAATGCATATATAACACATCAGTGTTATACTTTTATGCAAAAAAACTAATAGTTTATTTTTAGCAAGTAGGATTACCTGGATTACCTATATGTCAAGAGCAGCTATCACTGTATGTTTGTATGTATTTCCAGGATCTTGATAAACTTTAATCACAAAATGATGCACAGGGTCATGCCTCAAACAGACATGTTCAGCGTTCCCACTCAGCATTTGAATTCCTCTGCTTTTTCTCACCATCTGTCATGTTAAGGAGGCCCTGTAATTTGTTAGCAGGATTTAGCCATAGAGGAAAAACCCTCTCTCTCACAGGATCACAATCTGTCAATCCACCTGTCAAACTGCCAATATATTTGCCCTCCTGGTTTTCATCCCCCTCTGTCCCCTCTGTGGTCAGGCTCTTTGACAGGCACTCCTTATCTGCTTCCTTCCCCTCTGTCTTTTCTAGAAACTTTTTCCATACACCCCATACACCCACCTCCAGTTTTTTCTCCAATTTACACCTCCACCACATTTTTTTTTTGTTCGCCATTCCTTCTTATTGTTTGGACAGGAATCTTGTTTAGTCTTAAAATACGCACAGAGATTCCTATTTTATTGGATTACCTATCCTAAACCAATTATACAACCTCTTACTCCAAAAAAAGAAAAAAAAAAAATCACCGTCTCACCTTTGCTCTTGAGATTTTCTTCCAGATGCAATTCAAATGCAACCGCATTTGATTTTGGCAAAACAAAACGTGTCACTGATTTTCAATTTCTCATACTGCTCAGAGCTTAAAGCTTAAAACATACTTAGATAAGTTTTTACGTATCCGTTCAGTCATCTCGATATGTATGGTAGTCAAGTTCAGACTGACTATCTGACTACAGGACCAGTTCATTTATTTTTAATTTTTAATTTTAAACTCTTTCGTGCTTTTTAATCTTATTTTTAAATTTCTGACTTTCTCTAAATTTCTTTTTTGTTTCTTTACTTTTTAAAATGCCTGTAAAGCACTTTGTAAACCCTGCGGTTGAAACAGTGCTATATAAATGAAGATAAGACTGATAAGATACAACCTTCCTGATACACTACCATCACCGTGAGACCACGCAGTTGTACAAACACCCCTCAACAGGTCTCACACACATTACCTCAACACATCACATGCTTCCTCAACACATCTCACACACCTTACCTTAAAATGTCCCACAGGCTAAGACATGCAAGCCGTTGTCTCATTAACATCGTGAGGTTGAAGCTAAGGCTGGTGTAGGAAGGCTTGTCACTTATGACAACTGATGCCCTTGCTGTTTCAGTCTCAGGGCTCACCGCTGAAAAGGCTTTGTTCCACACAGCCCGTATTGGGTTTCCTCCGGGTTTCATTTTGTGTGTTTGCAGGCACGTGTGCCCGCAACTATACAAACTGTATATTATTAAACAATATTTGTCAAAGGAAAGCTGGATTTAAAAAACTGGAAACATTTTTAATCAACAAGGCTGACAGGAGATAACCATACAAAAATGAATATACTGCAATGTAATTAGTCTTTTGAGATGAATTATTAATTTACATCTCAGCATGCAGTTCCCTTAAATTAAATATGTGCTAATTGAATAACGGCAAGGCCCAAGCTGCTGTAAGGTTCTTCAGACATTTGTCAGAGTTCTGATAATGTATTTAATAGAACACTGAGACATGCCTACATAAACAAATTATGATTAGGAAACACTTAAGGGAAAAACACACGGAAATGTATGGGCAGCAGCAACATGGTTACATAATGGGAATTCTGCAATGGCTGTGAGTTAAAATCTGAGGAGTTAACATGATATACTGTTCAGGATTTTTCCTTTGTTTTGGCACAAAACAATTCATTTGTAAATACATTGCATATCTATGGAATGTGTAAAATAAATAAAGGGATAAATGTACTTTTTTAAGAAGTGTCAGCTGTGTAACTACTCTACTACTAATTCAACATAATTTGCCTGTCATAATGTATTAGAAAATTAGAAAAAATCAACGATCAGACTGGGCAATAAATGGGCCTACAATTTATGTGCCTGTTGGTTGCAGCTTCAATACTGTCTGTTAAAACAGTTTGTGAATGAAACAAAATATTAGCCTCCGAATTACTAGGATTACTACACACGAAGTAAATAGATCGGGAAATATGTTCATGGAATTAAGAAATAGAGCAAAAAAAAAACAAAAAGCCCAGTGGAAACACCCATCGGTCTTACTTACCATTTCCTAGAGAAACAATAAACAATGCAGCAGACCAAGAGAGCCAAATTCAAGTGGGAAGAAAGACGGAGGGAGAGAAGGAAGGGAGTGGAGGCACTATGGACCTTAGATAAATTCTAGTTAATGGGCTGTAATGACACTTAATGACAGACATGACTTTCCCACGGAATAGATCAAGTGATAGAAACAAACAAACGATAGTTAGAATAACAAAAACATAGCCCACCGTCTTGTCTGACTCAGGTCGTGACGCGGTTGATAAAGGCCACAGCTGCAAGTTAGTAACTTCCATTTTGTTTGTCCGCAAATTCAGTAAAGACAACATTTTCTCTTTTCTCGGTTATTTTCTCAAAGGAAAATCCATCTATAGTTATTCTTTTATATTTTTTTAAATGTTGTGATTATTTAATTTCTTGCTGCTGGATTTCACCACTTAAACATTCCATTCTTGGATGGGATATCAGCATCAACAGAAAAACAAAGGTATTGTTTTAAACAAATTGATTGTAGTCAAATTTTGCAACTTAATACTTCATTATAATTGCATATGAAGTAGGGTTTAAATTTATTTTCAGGCAATGACATTTGGGAATGTGTGTGGTTATTTCTGCTTCAGTATTATTTGTAGTAGATATTACATTATATCTGTTGGGCTAAAATAAAATTTATTTTGTAAAATGGACATAGGCATCCCAAATAAGAACCTAACCATTCTTTCATAGCAGTTAAACATTTGTATACATTTGACATGCTGACAAAGTGAACAGGACAGGATTCTCACACCTTTTGATTCATGAGTCTCCGTGGGAGTTCAGGGAGCATGAACAGAAGCAGAAAATTCCTCTTATTAATCATCTGCAATTTTCACAATAAAAATACAAATGAGAGGTACACATTTATTTCACAGTACAAAATTTTTAAATAACTGATCAACGAAAATAATCTGATTATTGATAAAGGCATGAAACATAGTGATTTAATTGTGTGCAACTTCAAAGTTTATGTCAAATTACCCAATTGTTCAGCTGAAATGTGTGGGTTTGTTAAATCCCTTTAATTTGATGGGCATACCAGATGAATGAAGACATTTTATCACTAAGGAATAGTCCCATGGTGGTTTTGGTATTTACAACGCATTCTTGTAAGAACAAAATTTCTTGCTTCACAAACTTATTCTGTACATGTAAGTAACACGCTTTTCCTTTTGTTTAAAAAATATATGGTTAATTTATTATATTTACACCATTGGAGTAATTAGAAATTTATTTTCAAAACATTGCACTGTGTATAAATCATACAGTTATAATGTGCCTCAGAATAGTGACAACAGATGGCTCAGTAAAGTATGCAATAATTGTGATGGGCTGTCATTAATTGTTTGTTTTGTGAAACAGAACTGAATACACAGGCAATAACACAAACGGGACAAGAGATTAAATAAAGGGATCCTTGAGAAGGAACAAACGGATCACAGGAGTGAGGAAGACGGAACCAGCCTGCAGAAAGACGGACAACAATGTCTAACCCCAACCCCCACGATCGACCGCCTTCCATCTCCACTGTGACTTTTGACTCCCGGTCTGAGGCAGTGATCTTGCCCGGTGGTGTAGTGTCTGTAGCAGGCATTACAGTGGTGACCGGGGGTGCTGAGCTGACCTGTGGATCGTGCCTACTGGCCTTTGGGGTGTGGGGTACTCTGGTTGGCTTGAGTGTGGTGCTGTTGGGGATCTGGAACCAACAGGAGGAAAAGAATAGGATTTCCACCCTGCTTGCTTTGGGATTGGTGGTTCTGGCCCTGAGTTTAGGAATGGTGGCCGGAGTTGCAGGGTACCGCTACAGCAGTAAAAGGAGAAGAATGATTGATGGAAGGAGAGATGAGGGAAAGGTTGTGATGGTAGATGAGATGAACAAAGGCTGTGTAAAGACGGTGACGGTATAAAAGCTGTACCTGCGCTGATTCTGACTTGCCCTTGTCAACAGTTTTTTAGCCTATGGTCAGTTAGGTACCATATGCTGTTTCATGTGATCTTTGCATGTAATGTAGTCCTAATTACAGACAAGACAATTATGCCATATTTGTGATTATGAACTGGATAATAGTGGGGAATTATAGGTGATGTCTTACAGAACAACATATTGTTTCAAACTGCATAAAATTTGTTCATCCTTTGTTACAATCTTTAATTGTGTGCATGTTCAAAAATCTCTTCTTAAACTCATATAATGAATCACGTTGCGTGACATCTGATCATTTGAATCAGGACAAAGTCAGCTGAAAACCATTTTCAGACTCTTTGAGGAGCCTTGCACAAAAATGTTGTTTCATGTACCCCCTGCTTGGAAATATTTCCTTAAATGTAGATCCAAAGCAAGCTTTGACTTGGTAGGGTATGGAATTCAAGAGACATGATTCAAGAAGATACAGGGAGTTGTCAGAAAATAGACAAAAAAAAAAAGACGACTTCAGGATTACTGATATTATTGATTGTTGTGTATTATGCTATGCAATGCTGGTGATACAGCAAATAATAATGCTTTGCCTGTGTAATTCTTAGTTTTTCCCTTTACATTATTTGTCTTTCTAACTGAATGTTCTCTTCCCCTTTTCTGATCAGCAAGGTCAATCAAGCAGGAATGTAACAGAAAAGAACCCAAGTATTTCCTGTAAAAAGGGTTCGGCATTTAAAAACTCATTTTCTTCAGATTTTGAATACTTACCTAATCAAAGGACATTACAAGTCTTTTAACTCCTGCCAACATCTTATTTTACCAATTTTTCTTTGCTTTCTCCTCGAACAGGTGTTGTTTGGTTTTAAAGGAAAACCCAGACAATATATTGTAGCAGAACATCGAAACATATCTACTATTGTTGATAAGGAGACATCACAGTAAAACAAGCGTTTACTCAGCTCTTAAAACCTACAACCAACAACAACATGCTGTCCACCATTAGCCTTGTTTGCAAGTAACATGTGTGTCTGCGGTGAACACCTGCACACACATCAGACATAGACACAGCAGACAAGCACATATATGTACACTATATAGACAAAAGTACTGAGACATCTGCCTGTGAAATATCTCATTCCAAAACCAAGGGTATAAATAAGAAGTTTGTCCTCCTTTACCTCCACTCTTTGAGAAAGGCTTTACGCTAGATGTTTGAATATCATTGGTGGGATTTCCTGCCATTCAGCCATAACAGCGTCAGTGAGATTGGGTATTGATGTTGGGTCATCGGGTCTCTTTCTGTTTGTTTGGCTTATGACATCACAATTGAACTCTTGTTGTTTATAAAAGTTTCCACGTCAGAATCACTTCACTTGCAGTTAACCAAGGCAGAAATTTGATGTTGACTTGTTGGGAAGATGGCACCTTATGATGGTGCCACATTGAATGTCACTAATCTCTTCAATATGACCCATTAACTGGTGTGATAAATACTTTTGTCCATAGAGTGGGTATGTATATATATGTATGCAAGATCACATGTGGCACAGTACACAGTATTTACAACAAAAATATGACAATTTATGCTTTTACACTTGACACTGTACCAGGTCTCTTCCACATTGCCACAATATTTTCATTCATTCATTTCACTGTCATTTTATGAAGAAATGTATCTCATGGTAAATATTACTTTAACTGCTACCTGGCCCTGAATGAATGTTCATTATTTTGAAACAGGACAAGCCATAAGTCAAAATGGTTTGATTTAATTTATTTAGATTAATGATTCAGTTGATCCTTTCCAGATTCAGTAATCTGGCCGCTTCATGATCTGTCATGATCGGTTTTTAGCTGGTATTTTGTGCCTTTATCTGTTTTATTTAATCGATTTCACAATCCAACAAATAAGCTTGTTTTACCTTACAGTGCTAACATGTCAATTGGCTAAAGTGCAAGTGCAATATCCTAAAAGAAAAATTAGGTGCAGGGAACATACCGTCTGATAAAGCAGATAAAGTATTAACTATGACAAGAAGAACAAACATGCGCGGAATTACATCTTACCTACCAACTTTGAACCTACTAATTCAATAGCTCACACTGCGTACAGTACTTTTATAACCACAATATCTTTTTCCAAGTGCTCTGCCTGCTGGCCTTATTATCAAGTTAAAGCGTATTCGCTGATTTTATTGGACATTTAACCTCCAAGCCTTTCGCTCGCTCAGTCTTCCTCTTGAGCTGATGTCCGCTATGTGTTTCTCGCCCCCTAGTGTTAAAATATCTTTATGACGTCAGTACGTTTTACCAAATCATATAATAGGCTGCAGCAACCAGAATTACACATTTATTTTGATTCCTGTAAAAAATAATAGATATAGTGTACATACAGTATCGGTTATTTTGAATTTTTTGTATGAATTGAAAATGTTTATCGATCCATCTTTTAACTAATTATTGTGGTCAGGGTCATGAGAGGTGCCTAGAGCCTATCCCAGGCAGCATAAGACACAAGGTTGGGGTACACGTTGGACTGGATGCTAGTCAATTGTTAGGCACATACATGCACATAACTGTACACTATGGGCAATTTTAGAAACAACAATTACCCTGAAAGGAGGATAAAATCCACAAAACACAGAGATAATATGTAAACAGTCCAGAGATTGGATTCAAACCCCCATTCTTGACGGTATGAAGTAACACTGCGACTCCCCCCACCACCCCAAATGTAAAATATTTTCTAATATTTTAAAATGTAGCTGTGTTTAACATCTGTTTAGTATTTCCTCGCTATGAAAAGCAGTACAAATTCTAACATTTAAAATGAACTAATATTAAACTGCTACTAAATCATGAAAATCAATATGCAACATTTACAAATTCCATATGTATAGTGAACATAATAAAAAACAAACTGGCTAACTGCCTGAAAAAAGTTGATTCATAAGATTTAATTTTAAACCTGGAATGCGTTACTGGAAATACGATACTTTATTAGTTATGTATTTAAAGTGCCATATTTTTCCAACCATCCATCAATCATTATTTTAAAATACGAAATTACTTATTGGAATTACCCGGCCCGCGACGTCAATAATTCAGACAGGTATTGAGCTTGGGTAATTTACGTCACATGACACACTAAGCCTTTTCTCATCACGTGTCTGTATTCAAGTTTCAGGAAACTTTTTTTTAGGTTAAGTCAGGAATCACGTTGGTCCCGCCTCACTTGCAACGCGATTGGTTAGATTACCCACCTATTGGGGCTTCTTTGGTCCGGGAGGACTTTCAATCATAGAATTAATGGAAACATACGCCCCCTTTTTTTAAACTCTGAGTAAGTGATATCCTTTCAAAAAGTAAGGACAGTAATTAAATTAGGACGAAAGGGTCGGTGGACTTTATTTTTTGTTTTGTTTTGTTTTATTAAAAATAATCCGACAGGTGTTGAGACTGGAAGAGGTGAGTTGGCGTGTGGGATGTAAAGAGAAAGCTTCTCGCTTAACTGGTTAGGTAGTGCCGGACTAACGAGCTGGGTAAATGTCGATCAAGGTTTTTATGCTTTAGTTCTGTTTTTGACTTCTGTTTGTCAGTGATATGGTGTTTATCATTGCTTCATATCGTGGGTGACAGTCGGTCCTTACGAAAGGTCTGCTTTTGACGCGTGTATGTCAGCCTGCATTTGTTTGTTTGTTGATGGAGAGAAATTCACATAAACAGTACACAACTTCCAACATTCTGCACGTTTGGAGTCTCCCATTATTCATTTACTTGTGATCCTCTTCGGTGTAGCAGATGGCTGTCATAGCAGTTCGAGTGCCAGCAAGCAAATTTATACCGTGTGACTGACGCTGACTCAGTAGTATTCTCTATAAGATTAATTAAACTAGTCACGTCACATTAAATTATCGCCCTAGTTAATTAACATTACTTAGGAAAATTTTAACCCCGCCCCCATGGGCATCGTTCGCTATCTCTTACCGAGATAAAATGGTTTTCATTGGAAAAAGCACATGGACATCATATCACGGCATAGTGGTATAAGCTCCTTTAGGCTGTTTATTATACTAGTGGTAGGAAAATCCTTGGTTGGACTTTAGGACGGTGTGTGGTCAGATGGAACGCCAGGCTGGAGAAGTACAGTATGTCCCCCTCCACTCCGGGCCAGCAGAGCGTTGTGACCCCCTTGTGTCAAAGAAACCACTAAGCATTGCACAAATTCGAGAGCTTTTACCGGGTTGAAAATAAAGATTCATTTTAACTGAGAAAAAAAGGAAAAATGCTGATGTCTGCCCTTAGGCGCAGAGTGCATAAGTTTGTGAGTTTGCAGCTGGTTAAAATATGAGTCTTATCTGGATGAAACAGCTGAATTTTTTTTTTTCTTTGCAATGGGGGAGAAATCTAGTGTTTTGAGTCTGGAAGATGAGAGGAAACCAAAGAGAAAGACTTAATGAATTCACAGCCTGGTTAGGTAGTTTGTTAGTCTAGCATTAGGTAAATGCAAAAAATGTCTGCCCTTTAGTTATTTTAGGTTGAAATGATAACCACTACAAATATGACTTTGCGTTTCCTTTTCAGAATGGGCCCCAGGTCTCCCTGACCCAATATTAGCTAGCCTGTGCGAGAGTTACATGGACAGGTATACTGTCCTTGTAAGCAGGCTGGAGGGACAGTGATAAAGACAGCTGCATGAAGATTAGTGAACTGGACATGCGGGAACAATGCAGGTAGAGAAATGTAGATCCAAGCTTCGTAGATACTTATGAACAGTGCATGCTGGGTATACCAATTGCACTGCTAGTTCCTGAAAACTTCACTTCTAGAGGTGGAAGTAGTTTAAGTAGTGAGGAAGGTGGAGGTGAAGGATGGAGTGTGGAGAGAGCATCCTTTGTGCGGCTGGGGAGCTGGAGCTGGACCCTGAAATTGTGAGCGAGGAGGCAGGGAAGGTCTACACTGAGCTACAGGTAAGCGACTGCACACTGCAGATTCACTGCTGACCGCTGTATGTGTGGCCATCTGCTTTTTCCCTTCTGCCTTCCAACATGTACAGCATTTTGTGTAGAAAATGCGTAGCTCTGCATATGCACGCAATGTTTTTGTCACCCTGTAACCTGCATGCCCCCCATTCCCATGTTTTGCCCTGTCCATCTCATGGCACAGTCTCACTGTGACCTCTCTCACGCACCCCGCAGTCTGTGATTGAGGCCCACGGTGTCGATGTGGTGGAACCGCTGGTGCCCATTCTGGTGTGGGTTCTGGAGGGGCTGGCCAGCTGCCGGGCTCAGCTGAGGGAGAGGGAAGAGGAAGCCGAGAGAGAGAAGGGGGAACGAGAGGAGCTGCTGGAGCGGTTTCAGAATGAGAGGGCCCTCCGAAAGGAGAGCCAGGAGGTACAGGAAGCAGGCTTCCATTGTACGCAGGTGCATTTGGTCTGTTTTGGCTGACTTCCACAGGAAAGAAGGAGGCATTTACACATTGACTGGACAAAGATTGTTTGTGCTCATCCACCCTCAGAAAGTATTGAAAAGGGTTCTTTGAATGAGAGGGGAAGAAATGGAAGGAGCGGCTGAGCAACTGTGACAACAGAAATGTTGTGTTGACAGTACGTAATGTTAAGCTCTTGTCTGTTCCTGTCAGCGCTATTTGGAGCTGGATGACCAGTTTGAGCAGGAGCGAAGGATGATGCGAGGAAGGGAGAAGGAGAGAGAGCGGAGGGAGAGAGAACTTGAGAGAAAAGCCAGGGAACAAGCGGACCAGTGTGAGTTCTGCTTTACTCCCATTTCAGTCAGGGTTTTTTTTTTTTTTTTTTTTTTTTCACTTGTCCCCACCCACTTTCTTCTCCCCCCCCACTTCCATCAGGTACTTCCACCATCAAACCTGAGTTCATGGACTCTCCAGGTCTGGAGGTTAACTGCTGTTGTTCTCTGGTGCCCACTCTTTAAGTTTAATGTGCAGCCAAGCTTAGTTTCAAACGACAACCTCAGTGCCATCAGTGCGTTACATTGGTTTCATAAAAGTATCTGTTGTTTCTGAAAAGGAAAAGTTCATTATTTCAGATTTTTGAAATAACCAAAATTCTGAGATGCCAATCCCCTTCTATTAATGGCACTGTTAAAACTTCAGGTACAGTGACTCAAGTCATATCATAGGAAAGTTGCCTGTTGTTTGTGGGTTTTTTTTTTTTGCTATTTTGCACCATCAATTTGGAAATTAATTAGATTCTGAACTAAGAAAATCAGGACGAATCATATTTTGAATAGAGCTTTATTAACTGTGATCTACATACATGACATTTTCGTACTGTATTCCACTATAAAAACAAGGTGACTCAAGCAGTTTGTCGGTATTATTACCATCATCATTATGATTTATTGTAGTGGTAGCCCTGGAGGAGCAGAAAGCAAGTCTGGCTCGGGACTTAAACACTCTTAAACACACGCACAGTAAGGTGAGCTGCTGATTTCTCATTTTCTCGTTTTAAAATCCGTCTGTTTGCTGTCTGATGACTGACACTGTAGAGGTTTGGTTATTCCCCCTTCAGCTTTTGCACACTTACCGGGACCTTCTTGAGAAAAGGAAAGACTCTGAAAGAGGAGAAGGGTCCTGTTCCCCCATAAGGTGGTTTTTGGTTCATCTTTGTGGTTACTAGTGTGGTGTGAGTTTCACCTGTTTGATTATTGTCTGTGCCGGCATTCATTTAAATTATTTTTTTTTGAATTTTTTTTTTTTTTAATGTTTTTTTGAATTACTACTTACTGGTCATTTTGTTTATTTTTGTCCTAAATTGTTCAAGTAGTAGCCTTGGGCATTCAAAGCCTTCTGAAGCTACGGTCTTGCAGGTAAATAAAAAGTACTGCTTATTTAGGCTTTCGAAACCTTTTGGAGTGGCAACCAAATTTCTTTAGACTGAAAGCTGTCCTGGAATTCTTTCAGACAAAATCAAGAGTAGATACTCCCCCTAATTCCAGCCCTTTGGAAGCTCTAAATACTGAGGACAGGCAAGCAGACAAGGATGCAGAGGCGGATGGTCCATCCTTTGTTGAAGCCATCATCAACTCCACACCAGAGCTGGCGCAGATGGATTGCTTAGCTGAAATCAGGTGCTGTTTGTCCTGCAAAGCTGATGTCTGTCAGTGTTTTGAGGACTTGCTGTGTTAGAAAGGGGTCATGAGTTCATCCTGATTGGAAAAGCATCATGTGAAGGCTTTCCTCTCTGCTGTGTGTTGCATTTTAAATCTGGGGACAAATCATGTTTGGTTTCAACTAAAAGCATTTAAATATCCTGATGTATAACTGCCCAATATGTAGATGTATAAGGTGAAGGAAATGTTAGAAATTTAGAAATGGTATGGTGAGAGCTAATTATTGAAGCTATTACCAAAACACATGGAGTATGGTATACGATAGCGGACGTTGAGCTGGTCGACTTCCTGCTCTTTGTGGTGAAATGTGCTTCTCACCCTTGGAAGAACTGAAATAGCTTTTGCCATGTGTCAGTAAGTCTGACATGATTTCCCCTATTAAATTAGCAAGGATCCAAAGTATACCTTAAGAGAAATGTGTGTATTGGGTGTTAAGTTTATTACCTGGTAAAATATATTGGGAGCGGATTGTTCAACCTGCTTCGACCTTGGTATTGTCACATGTGGTCGTTTATTTCTCCAGAATACCACCTTTTTTGAATAGAACTTCATGGTGGAGTTTTGTAAACACCTCAGCTTCATTAAAATTTAAAAATGTCGCCTCCCTCCCCCAGTGGAGTCAAACCTACGGACCTGAGTGACCTGGATCAAGCAGAAGCTGAGGCTGTGGTGCAGGCAAACAGAGATGTAGACGGAGACCTGGGAAAAGAGGGAGAGGAAGATGGAGAGACTCTGGATTGTGAGCTCAGGAACACGGACTCCGTTTTCTCTGAGCTGTCGGAGCTCGATCAGGAGTACGTGGAGAGTGTGGACCGGGGGGCCAGTGTTCGAGGTGAGGGGAGATTTGGATCCAGTGAGGTGTTATGGATGGGTTGCTAAGGACAGTGCTGGTCTTAGTGTCAGATCAACATGTAAAGACACTTTTTTTTTTTTTTTTTTTTTTTGTGTAGCTGAAGCGTCCAAAAGTGTAACAAAGGTACAAACCTGTTTGGTGTTACTTCCTCTTTCTTGCAGGAAGCATAGACCAGTATGAAGAGATTCTTTCCCAGTATGAGGAACTGAAATGCACCAAGTATGAGAGTTGCTTAGCTCCACCTCTTTCTCACTCTTTTTATAGAATAAATGGCATTTAGTTCCTGAGGGCAGCACCTTATTCATGATGTTTGTTCTTTAGTGAACAGATTGAGGCGGCCCGAAGGGCGCTGATCTGCCGCGTGGAGGAGCTGACCAATGAGAGGACTTCTCTTACTTCAGAGCTGGAATCATGCCGTGAAACCATCACGCGTCTGGAGGGGAGGGTGAGGGAGATGGAAGAGGAGGCCAAACGGTACAGGGGGTCGGGACAACTCTTCTCAATAAATATTATGGTTGGATTTTCTACAGTAATAAATATTAAATTCCATGATTCAATTTTGGGAATTCTGTTTTTTCCTGTCACGATTTTTTAAAAATTAGCCACTGAGTAAGATTTCTTGTGCTAAAGAGATTCATCTCAGAATGCCTTTCTGCCATGGTCTGCGTGTTCTACATTTACGTGTTTGAAAGTGAGCTTTTTGTAAATACTTGTGGATTGCATGGTTGTTCAGTAGCCAGACTTGTAGCCTATAGTTTTGGTTAAAGGGTTTCCTCCTGCAGTCCAAAAGCATGTGATTAGGTGAATTAGTTTCTCTAAAAATGCCCGTTGTGTGAGAGTGGTCACCCTGTGCTGGACTGGCATCACATTCTGGGTCACCCTCGTCCTGCGTTGGATGGATTATTACTCTTTCACTTGAAGATGGTTCGTTTGGGTTGCTAAATCAGACAAGTTATTTTGTATGCGTTTTTATTTCAATATCATCACCCTTGACAGACTCCGTAAAGAACTGGAAGAAAGTCAAGGAGATGACTTGGAGGTAAGAAAGCTATGGTTTTATATACACACACACACACACACACACACACACACACACACATATTTGCTAACACAAAGTGGTTAGCAATTTTTGAGGTCTAATGCAGCTGTGCAGCATGTTGCTTGCTGTTTTTGTCAAACTCCTTGTCTATCTCTCCAGGCGTCACTGCCCACTTCTCTTCGGCGATTTTCACGCTCAGAAATGGCGCGGGTGGTGATGGAGAAGAACCAGTATAAAGAGCGCCTGTTTGAGTTGCAGGAGGCCATGCGGCGCTCTCAAATTCTCAGGTGCCCCCAGCCAGCAGCGACGCTCTGAACTCTTTGCAAACCTCACTTTTTATTTAGTTTCCTCTCTAACCCTGGCTGGTCTGAGATGGTGTCCTGGTCTGTCCTCAATTAGGGCCTCCAAGGCAGAAAGGAGCACAGAGGAGAGGAGGACCAGCATGTGGAAGAGGTGAGAGAGGAGAGCATGCACGCATTTGTGTATTTGCAGTTAGTGAGAGAAAGACTGACTCATTATGACACAGTAAGTGACCAAACTGCCCTGCGGTGGGGATTTTCATGGACATTTTTGTTTCCATCTGATTGTTCTCATGGGCTGAACACAACTGACTTATCTTCACAGGTGTCTTTTAGCCACCCCACAATTTTTTTGGAACCCCAGCAAATCATTGAAGCATAGTGAACATTATTTAGTTTATTACTGATTATGAAGTCAAGTGTACCACTAATGGCCCTGTGCCTCCTTCTTAGGTTTAACCGTTTGTTCACCCTGACCAAGGATCCTTTACCTGGGCCCCCTGCCCGGCTGAATGCCTCTCCCTCAGCAATGGAGGAGCACAGGCTGTCGATGCAGACCCCACAGCATCTCTCCATCAGCCAGACTCTGACTGAGTAAGCATGCCAGCCATTTTAATGAGTGTTTTGTTTAACTCGTGACTGGTTAAACCTAATTGGCCTGTCTTTTAGGAGCCCTATCTGTTGGAGGCGGTGCTATGTCAGCGTTGCTCAGCTGTGTAGTTCTCAGGTTTGTTTTGTGGCCCCGTTTTGTAGTGGGTCTCCGTCATCTGCTATGTCACTGCGGCTGAGGAGGAAGGAATTGTACAGAGACATCCGTACTCATGTGTGGAGCGCTCTAGGGAAACGGCAGGTCCATGGCTGGAGTGTACCCATTCCACAGGCAGCCAGTCAGGTGATCCTCACTGTGCTCTTCTGGAATAACATGTTCTGTATCATATGCACCCTGCAAGCTGTAATTATAAAGGCCTTTGAGTTACTGTTGGTAGCTGGAAGGAAGGTTCTGCTTTTTCAGCTGTGTTGTAAATAGTTGTTAGCTTAATTAAAATACATAAAGCCATTTATCTTTAAAGGTGGATGCATCATTAGACTAGGACTTAAATTTTACTGTCCACGTATGTGTGACACATTCTGGAAGAGAAGTAGAATGTAGTTATGTCGTTATGTTCTTTGACAAAGCATGTTCTCATTTCCTGGCAGTTTTGTGGGACAACTGTGACAAAGATGAACTAAAATGTGAAGTCTTTGTGTCAATAGCTACAGGTACCTTCCTCAGCAGTTTTCAGGAAGGTTCATGCTGTGGTGTTGCATTTCTGTGCCCAGTAATTATCATGTTTAGTTTTGATTTGCAGGTTAGCAACGGCCCTCCACCTGAGCCCAAGGACATCCCAGTCCTAGTCCAGCTGAGGCTGTTGGACCAGAGTGACGCCACTGCCAAGGTGACTGTGAGTCAGGCACAAACATCGGCATCAGCCAGCGACTGTGGAGGACTGTAAATGGAATTAACCTTTACCTTCTGTTCCTGCAGCTGATCTGTGCTACAGCAGTCATGCCTGAAATATCAGGTGATCCAACGGTAATGGTCACATTAAGTGTAATAGTTTTAACATGAATTAAAATTTGAATCATGTAAATCTTTGACACAATAATATCCACTGTCTATGAGTAAGCGTCACTGTTCGTCTGTTTCCACCCTGGTAGTGTTCTGTGTGGATAATCTCTGGCCCCACCTCCAGCAGTGATATCACAGTGGTCGACCCTGCACGGGCCAACACTGTTTTGGATCAGTTCAGCCTCCCACCGACCTCACCTGCACTTTGTCTCTGTGCTGTGCCCCCTGCTGGTCAGTTTGCATACTGCAGGCTGTGTGATTCTTAAATGTGATTGGCTTGGTTCCTAATGGTGGGAACTGCCTTGTGGCATCTGTTGTAAGCATGAGCTTATGAAATGTCTATTCTTGATAGCACATTATAACTGTAACCACACCTTAATAAAAAGCGGTAGCCATACTTTACAGCAATTTTCAGAACTCACTGCTCTTCGGTTGTCCGTGTGCAGCGTTTTTTGTTTCGAAGTTTGCATATCACTGGCCTTGGTGTGCATCAGTTTTGTCTGAGACCAGGGAAAATACTCGGCTTTGGCAGTTGAGCACTTCTTCATGTCGTCTTGGTATTGTTTGGATAACGTCTAACCAAATGAACCATGGACACACTAACCTTTTTAATATTAAAAGTTTTAGCATAGATCGTAGAAAATAGATTATTAATCTGATGTCTGTGTATTTTTGAGCATGGATTTTTCCCTCTGTATAGAAGGGGATTCTTCAGGAACAGTGTGGATAGGCACTCAGGATGGAAGGTGGGAACAATGTATTACAGCCAATTGCACTACTGGTGTCCGTATAAACATTTGCAGGCCTGTTAATGTACTTTAGTGTCTATTTGACAGCATTTTAGTTCACTCAGCATCCATGGCCAGGAGGCGATGTCTGCAGTCAGTCTCCTTGTCTGAAGGAGTGCATTCTCTGACGTGAGTGATCCATTCACCCATCTCCTTTTGTGCATTTACTCGTATAATGTTTCTAATGTTCTCTTTCTGCCTGATGCTTTTTTACAGGTATTACCAGGGTCAGGTGATCGCAGGGCTAGCCAATGGATCACTGTCATTTTTTACTCGCAGTTCAGGTACGTCTTATCCTTCACTATCACAGTGACCCATACAGGCTGAAATGCACAGTTTTAGAATGTCTTCCCCTACTATGCAGCAGCCATTCTAACTTGGCAGGGATTGGGGTTACATGCACTTCTTGTATGTGTGTGCTGTCATCTATACTTCAGGGTCTGTGGCTTCAGTGTTGTCATGCAATGTCACAGCTCCTAGGCACTCATTGTTTGCAGGCACCCAGTGAAGTGGAAGTTGGGTCACAAGATGAAAAGAAACTGCCTAATGACTGCAGAACGAACTTCACTTTGACTCTTCTCCTGTGTATTAGGTGGTCAACATTCTAAATAATAATCAACTTCATGAATTCTAGGAGACTGGAATCTACAGTCCCAGGATCTGGTGGTCTTGGGAACACCTTCAGTGCAACCCCTCCGTTGTGTCCTGGCCAGGGGGGCACGTTTATGGGTTGGCTACTGGAACCAGATCCATGTTGTTGATATCGAGAGTCGCAAAGTGGAGGTAAGGGCAAGAGGGGGCTCCTTGCATAAGAGCTCCCCCCCATCCCCTTGCCTTCATTTCTGTAGTTGCAATGTCCCTCACCGCTGAACATTGTCCGTTTGCCAGCACATTTTCTCGGTATCAGAACGGCGTGAGCAGCAGGTCCGATTCCTGTGTTCAGCTGGGAGTGGGGTGTGGACTGCTTGCCGACTTGACACCACACTCCGGCTTTTCGACTGGTCAACCTATCGGCTCTTGCAGGAAGTGGATTTAACCCTATTAGTGACCAAAACCCTAGGTAAAACTATTACTCTTATCCATTATGTTGCAGTTGTCTCTTTCAGTTTTAATGTAATCACTTCTCTCTTCCAGGTCCAGCATTCCTGTCACTCTCTCCTTTACGGATATCCTATCTCGCCGTCATCTGTGGCCGGCTGTGGTTGGGAACTGGAAGTGGCGCCATATTTTCCATTCCATTGCTGCTTAGTGAGTATTCTTGGCTGGAAATACTCTTTTCTAAAAGTTAGTTCTTCGCCAGTTAGCCTCAATCCATCTCACACAAATGTACTGATGGTCTTAGGTTCGGAGTTGTCTATCCCATACTGCACTCTGTCTGGAGCCCAGCTATGTTACCATGGACATCGTCAGGCTGTCAAATTTATCATTTCTGCCCCAGGTTTGTAAATCTGCTTCTGCTAATGTCATGTCTGATTACCCTTTTATTTAGCTCCCATGCTGATGTCATTCCTTTACTTCCTTTCTTTCAAGTATCTTGTTTGATTTGTAGGTATCAATATTTACTCTTGTATGCATTGTCCCTGTATTTTGTAGTGTGATCCATTGCCACAGTAAACAGTGCTCATAATTGTTCACCAAGTTAAAGTATAAACCTTTCTGCATTGTGGATATTTAACATATCACTTCTAAAGAATCCAAATGATTTTATGATAAGTTGAATGGCTAAAAGGTTAAAGCAGGGGAGTCTCTATCCCTCTGCCTGGCAAGATTCTGTCCTGGACAATTTAGAATCCAAGGCAAATACAACAAGCCTGATTCAGTTAGAGCCCTCATGGGTCTTTATTTAGTGGCAGCAGACGTGTTTTATATTGGGATTGGATGTGACCTTTTCGGGGGTTCAGGTGTGTCGTATGTATTTGGGTTGTATCCTAACTACTCGGGAGAGTAGTTTGTCAGGAGAAGGGTTTGAAACCCTGGGTTAAATGTATCAGGTTAATGAACTGGCATTAGCAGTCAGTGTTACAGATAAGTGTTCTGGAGGAATACCATCTGTTTGGTTACTAAAAGGCATTATCAACTAGGTGGCATTAAATTAACATTACACCTAATTATATTATCATGAATGTTTGGTTCATGTTTTATCAGTTATTGCAGCAGCATGATTATTTACTGAATTTAGCTTTAGAGCCATTCCATTAAAGATTTAACCAGGAAATACCAGTTTGTGTATGATGGGGTAGTTGGCTTGTTCAGTTGTCTTAAGATTATTAAAAACATCAAAGGGAGATGGAGTGGTGTGCCGTCAGCTGTCATCATCTGCATATCAGGTTATCTTGACTGATGTGGCTGCTCACTCTTTTAAAACCCAAAATGTTCAAAACTTATGGACTGTGTGTTCTAATCTGATCTCAGGCTGCTTAAACCCACCTCCATCAGTAGGAGTCTCTGTGTCCAACTCTCAGCTTATATTGAGTGGAGGAGAGGGCTACATCAATTTTCGCATTGGTAAGCCAGCTTTTGTCAACACAAGCCATGATTATTGAAAGGGTTTTGCACAGGAGTAGCAGTTTCAATAGTCATTTGCTCTCAGAAATTTCTATAATATTTTAGTTTGAAGACCACTGCACTACACAGTGAGGAGCTTCGATGGGGAGAGTGTGTGTGTGTGTGTGTGTGTGTGTGTGTGTGTGTGTGTGTGTGTGTGTGTGTGTGTGTGTGTGTGTGTGGCATAGGCCATCCTTTTTAAAACATTCCACATAAGATTTGCCTGATGGAAATAGTTTGGGATCCACTGGTCTAGTGTTTTGGTTTGTGTGAAACATGCTGTAGTTTTAATGGTAGCATGTGTTTTGTCCATGGATGAGGTGCTATTTATTGTATTTTAAAAACCTTTTCTGCTCCAGGTGATGATGGGAGTGATAGCTTGCCTGAGGCTGTCCCTCAACGTTCTGAACGCAGTCACATGATCATCTGGCAAAGCTCCTACTCCTCACTGCCAAGCCCTGCCCTCTAATGTTTTTATTCCTATTGTTAATTCTCCACACCTGGTGTATCCCAGGCCTCCTGTTGGTGTGCATTCATGAAGTCTGAGCACTGATTTGATCCACAGGCAATATGTCACTTATTTGCTCTCAGACAGCTGATTACCTCAGGTCACATGGTGGCTTTTTTGAGCAAGAAGACCAATCACATACCATTATTTAATGACTTTGTAATGGTATCATAATACAGTTCAAGTGTCCCTAATTAAATGCGTGTCCACAGAAAGACCAGTGCTTTTACTGAGAATCATGCTGTCACTTTTTTTTTTTTTTTTACTGTGAACAAATTCAAAGGCTCTCGACCATTCTGAGCAATATTGCACTGTACTTTTTCAATGTGTCCTGGTGCTCATGTGATTTCCATTAACAATGCTTTAAAGGGTGTGTTTGTTTTCTTAAATGTTTACCCATTTTTTTCCCTTTGTTGTATTCCAAGGTAATTATGTAAGTTTATTTACAAGGATGGGTGTGGCAATGACATCCTATCTGTGCCTTTTGCTAATGGGGTGGCTGAGGTGTTACATCAGAACTGAACCCTTTCCTGTGGTGAGTTGCTTTGTCTATAATTTTAACACCCTGAAAGTCATGTAAATATGGTGTTCTTTCAGACATTGTACAGTGTTTTTAATTTACAAATACTATGCTATTACTGGAAATCACCAGTCAAGAATGACAGATTTATTAATATGAAAGCATTACATTTGGGAAAATAAGTTACATGAATATGTAAAAGGCTCAAATTTTATATATACAGTAAGGCCAAAGGTCTGGTTTGTGAATATTACAAGTAAATACTGTTGGTTCTATACACACTAGCATACAACATTCAAAACCAGTTGTGAAATGTTGTAGGTATGAAGCAGTGGTTATGGCAGCCATCCAACACAGACTTTCTGTAACAGTCTGAAAGAAAGAACAGTACACTGAAATACACTAGTTTGAGTTGTGCAGCATGCGTCTGCTACCAAATTCTGTCAGAGTTGGGACCATTGCTGTACTCTAGGTTACAGTTCACAAACTGAACTTTTCACTTAGTCTAAGTCTACCATATATGTACTTCCATACATATTACAAATTAAAATACACAGTAAATGTTAAAATGTCATTTGTCTACTGCAGTCTTACTGTTAACATTTATGAAATCAGAGGCAACAATTATACCATCAGAAAAAACAAAAGTGGGGTGCTATGTAATCCTTTAAAATACAAATTGCTTTCCATTACTACTTTCACTGACCTTCTCCCACAGGGAGCCAGAGTCCTAAGGCCCACTATGCATCCGTCTTGTCATCTTTCGGCTGAGAGTGCGTGCCAGTCGGTCCACCGCGGTTCCAATGTACCCTAATTCTTTACGTGATGTCAAGCCTTCAATGTTGCCGCTGTACCACATGACCCAACCTCCCAGGGACATCATAACCAGAAGTGCCCCAGAGTAAACTAGAAAATCGCCAAAGTCCCTGCCCTTAATTTCCAGAGGAGCAAAGACTCCTACCAGCATGGCAGTAACACCCAGTAAATCCATCAGCACAGCAAAAACAAGGGCTATCTTGCAGTGTGACAGACCGTCATAGTGGGGCAGCATGGTCACCTAAGAGAAGAAGCTGATTTATGAGTGATAAAGTTTACAGTCAGTAGTAATATGAACTATTGTACTTTGCCAAAACCTGCTGAAAACATTAGCAAGCAGGCAAAAAAAAAATAAATTGACTGAGCAGAGCAGTAATGCCACCAAAACAGATGATATATTAAGTGAACACGTTCTATTATCGATTAATTGTTCCTCATATGGGAACTGTAATACGTAGTACATCAACTTTAAAGGGACAATTGCTACGATGCAGATATTTTCACACACTAAAACATCCTCGATAACTTCACTAGTCAGATATAACTTATCGTGGGGAGGCATTCTTAATAAACACTTTCCTGGGCTACTGGCAACATCTTAACTCTTTCATAGATGTACATGAGACGACACCTATTTCAGTTTCGTAATAACACGGCCAGCGTGCATGTGGAAATCAACCGTGATACGGTTACGTGTTTTTATGTTTGATACTTTGACTCCTAAATATTTATATTGCACTGCTTATTGGTGCTCTAACTTCATTTCTGCAACCTTGAACAGTCAGTTTTTGTTTACTAAAAGACACCCCTCATTGATTTTTAAGTACTTGACACAATTAACCCTAAAGAGACACCATAAAGTATATGCTGTGTACACTATATCATGAACCATTTAGTCTTACCTCTAAGTGTGTTATTTCCTTCAAGCTCTCCCGTAATACTGTTTATATTATTACTTTGGAGTTTCTTATCCGCAAAATGTACGGATTTCCCAAGATCGACCTGTCTAACTTCCGGGTCCACCTTTCTTTCTGCTTCAGGTGAGTTACCTGACGCTTGCTCGTTCACCTGTCTTTCTATCCACTGGCATAGTCATGTCTAGTCACAATGCACAATGTAAAATCCACCACAACTCAGACTCCAATGCATTTAATCACATTTACAGGGAAAAAATAATATTTATTGTGAAAGTAAATGACGTGCATATACCTATACACGTACGCTATGCTTTAATGTCTGAATGCAAGGCGACAAATTTCATAGTAAGCTATTTACAACCTTGGCATATGTTTCAAAGGAGGGCGATCATCGTAAGGCACTTTGACGTTTTTATGTTGAAAGCGATACGTATGTTACAAATTGAACATTGATTTACAATTTTTCCAAAACGTGGACGTTATTTATACATTATCGGGTTACATTGTTTAATTTCATGACGATCCCTTATACTGCTCTATTCGTTTTTAACCATTGGAGAGCATCGTAACGCTCTCTTATCACGACGTGTGACCGGAAATGAATCTTTTTTGACCGGAAGTAAATCTGCGCAAAGGGAAAACGTAGCATGATTATAAAAACCTGTTAATTGTTAATGGTAGTGCTAGATACAATGTGAAGAATAAAATAATTAAAACGGCTGTGTGAAGAAAACACGGAAGCGTGTTAGATAACGTATGAGAAAGATAAGGAGTATGGAAGAAGAAATGGTTTGTTCATACATTTTCATAGAAGTGTGCCTTTCTAAATTTATAACGTGTTTGGGATAGAAAGATGATTAGCTGGGTAGGTAGCTATCTGGAGAATGGTGTAGGCCTGTAGGGTAAGTTAGAAGATAACCCGGGCATGTTTTTGAGGACTGCATTCTCAGCCTGCAATATATACGTAGATATGAGATGGAACGAAACAAAAATTGGTTGTGGCAAAATATACAGCAAGATTGTATTGGCGAGCATTCCCAGCAAACAGGGAACGTTCCCTCAACGTCCAATAACGTTCTCATTACGTTCCCAACGTTCCTGTAACGTTCCCTCTTTGCTGGGTTGTTGTAAAACAAATGAAATGTCTAGTTAAATGAATTATAATTTAGTTAATTATGTATACACCCATACAATTAATATTTGTATTGTTAGCGTGCAAGGTGATTAATAACTTTAATGGAGTAATGCGAATTCCATCGCTGAGAGACCACCCTATTGCGTTTTTAGTTTCGAGTAGAATTATTATTATTCTTTATCAAGAGAAAGGGGACAGTGTATATATTGGGTATCTGTATTCTGCCTGACCCCTTTGGCTAATGTGGTCAGTTTTGGGAAAACAGGGAGCTCACGAGAAGAAGGAAAACGGAAACGTGAACAATAGCAGCACGGCGGAGGAGACGGGGTCACACCATATGCGAAGTAGGTTTTCTTCTGATAAATTATCATGAAATCTCATGTATTTTGCGTTAAGTACCAAAATCATTTAGCTGGTTCAATGCATACCGACCAGAGTAGAAGTGTAGAGTGACCATGTGTTGCAAATGCATTCTAACAATTGTAAATTAACATTAATAATTGTTACGCTTGACACTGCACCACAAGAGAATCTCATGCTAGTTTGTTGGAGAAAGTAACTTATTCATCTCCCCTTTTAAATTCTTCAGCTATGAAGAATGAAGATGGCTATGAAATATCCGTTCCTTTCGAGGACAGCAACTTCGAACAGTCTGGTTTCTTTAACCAGAACGAACAAACTTTTGAAGGTAAGAATTTGTTTTTAAACGAACCTCAGTAAGTTAATATAAATCTGCATTTGGAGTTTGCTAAACCATGTTAGAATCTAAACATTTTGTTGCATGCTTAGTGCCTAACATCTGAAAGAGGGGAACTAGTTTCCATATCAGAGTAGTCAGTAAAGACAGATAGTGTGGATTTCAAAGATCTTTATGAGCACTGTTGTTTAAGTTAATGTGTCAAGCGTAATCATTTGTTGTGAGATAATGGAGTGTTATGATGATGTGCAAATGCTTAGATTAGTAAAATGAAAGTTTATGTAGTGGAAATGTATGGTTCATCAAAAAACCACAAGATCAAAATAACAAGCTGACTTTCACTATACTGACATTACATAATAGAAGGTACCTTGGGTACAAATTTTGGCAAAACAATGAATGTTTATCAGCAGATTGTTTCTAGGAGCTGTGATTTGTGAAGGTATTTCATTTACAGCAAGTAAGTTTTGGAAATGGTACTTCAAAAGAGTGTAACTCAATTAGTATTGCATCATTTTGAATAATACTGTGTTTTCAGTATTTTTTGCAAAAATATTATAGGCTATGTCAACTTTCTACTCGGACAACAGAGTGTTTTCTGGGTAATTTCATTTTGAGTGGTATTGTTTTCAGAAAGATACCAATATACAAGTGAAAGTATGATTTTTGAATTTGCTTGTTCCCTGGTTATTTTGCCTCCCCTATTAGAATCCTCATCAGGTCCCCCGCCACCGGGAACCTCTTACCTCCTGATTACAAACTTGCGCACACAGCTACAGATCTCACTTGAGAAGAACTCCTGGCTGCAGAAGCGCATTGAAGACCTGGAGGAGGAGCGGGACTTCCTCCGTTGCCAGCTGGACCGCTTCATCTTCTCAACTAAGAGTCAGGAGAGAAATGGTACTGAAGGAGGTCCATAACACATTTCTAGAATGAGGCCATTTGTGTATTTGCATTTGTGATGAAAATTCACACTGATGCAGTTTCTTTCTTCAGTACTGAATATTTTAATTTTAAAGAGGGATGGTGTGGTGTTAAGTAGGCTAAGTGTATCTGTGCCCATGTCTGGAAGTTGTTAGTTTGAGTCCTGTGGCAGGCAAAGTAATTATCTTGAGTAAGACCCTTAAGGCTTGGGGTATACTTAAAATGGCCAAAGTCAAACATTGTGTAGTTTGAATAGCGATTTTGAGTCTTTTGCTCCAAGTTTCATTGTGATTTGTTGCTATCACTAAACCTTTAAGTAGGTTAGTCTCATTGACATTTAACATCTTTTCTAATTGCGACCTAGCCAACTTAGGAAGCAATAAAGTTTTGGACACAAAAATAAGTAAAACGCATCAAATGAATTTGTCATTTGTATGTTTCAAGTTTCGTCATGACCTGTTGTATATATGTGGATATCCATGAATGAGCTTAGCCAGCTTATGTTAATTTATTATGCTTATAAAACCATGACTGGGTTGTGTAGCCGACTGTGTGACATGTTTTGACCAGTTGTGAGAAGTGTGCAGTCTCAGCTAAAAGCTGTAATTTCCTGCCTGTGCACGATGCAGTGAACACTGCATTGCTTTACTCAGCATTTAAAAAAAGTTGGTTTTTGAAGCATTTCCCAGTTTAACGTCAGATATTGCAGGGGTGCTCGACTTTGTTACAGTTCTGTCTGACTCTGTTTTTCTCACGCATACATCACTTTGGACTAAATTTAAAGCTAAATGAATGTATCTGTACAAGATCGTTGGTGTTTCACACAATGGAATAATTATTCAGTCACTGCCTGTTCAATAACGTTTTTGATGTTTAAGGTGTATGTTTTTAAAGATGGTTGAACAATATACTGTAAAATGTGCCTGTACTCTTCCTTTTGAAAGAGTTGTGTGAAATTTGTTTTTTTCACCCTTTAAGGTTATGAATCAAGAATGTTCTCATGGGGAAGGAGAACAAATGAACGGGGTAAGGTGTCTTAGCCCGTTGCTTTAACCCTGTTCGTAATTCAGTCTCGATTGTTTACAAGAATGACCATTGTAATGTCTTTAAATTGTTTTGCCATAGACCATCGTTCCGCATACCGGCGGCCTTATTCCCAAAAGTCTGTGCCTTTGGGCCCATCCAACAGCCCTACTGTTAATTCTAGCCAGACCAGTAATGAAATGGGACCTGTCCTTTCACCAGCACACTCTGAGGCACTCCTTCAAGGACAAGCTAGGAGCCGAAATGAAAAGATGGACGGCATTCCTGGTGAGGTGGCAGCTGTGCATTACTGAGCCTCAGTGTTTGCATTATGGGGGAATATTTATTCATTTTTGTGCTTTCCTTTCAGAATCCCTGGCAGTACTTAGAGAGGAAGAATTATTTGAGCAAGATGGGTACTTTGAGGAAGAGGGTATGATGGCAGGGGAAGAAGTCATGGCAGATGGTATGACTCTAAATAGCCTAGCTTCAGCATCTGGCAGTGGACTTCCAGGGGTGATGAGGAGACGGATCTTCCGAGTTGCTCGAGCGAAGGAGAGACAGAGAGGTTGGCTGTGTGTTTTTTGCTTCTGTACTCATGGTGACCATACTTCACAAATGTGATGTGAATGCTTACTGTTTGTTCTGTACTTCATCATTCCCACCCTTAGTAGCCTGGTCCTTGTTTGTTGTATGTGTAATAAATATAGTGTTTGACCGGGAATCAAACTCACTGCGGTATACCTGGTGTACACGTTATTTATTTTCACAATCAAACCTCCAGGATGTAATGTCTCCATTGTAGCAAACTCACTTGTCTTGGTTTAGAGGTGCGCCTGTCAAAGATAACTCTGGAATTAATCAGGTTTCCCTCTCGCTTCCCATCGTATTCTAGTTAAAGATGCTGCAGGGGTGCTCTTTCGGTACAAGAAAATCCTAATGACATACCAGCGGCTGAATAACATGTCCAAGGCATTACAAATCCATGGAGTGGACCGAAACACAGTTGCTTCCACCACGCCCATTGCTGAGCTGCTCCTGGTCGCCCCGGAGAAGGTAGCAGAGGTTGGTGAGTTTGACCCCTCAAAAGAAAAACTCCTGGACTATGCTCGCCGCTGCTACGTCGCCCTAGATGAGAAGACGCATGTGAAGGTCCAGGAGCTTAAGGACAACAATCTACTGCTGCCCATCTCCTACAGGTTCAGACACTGAAAGGAGGGGAGCAGGATGTGGTTTTTGCTGGGTGGGGTTTGCTTGTCTGTTTGGAGGCAGGTGTGGCGGTCATGAAAAGAGGACCTTGTGGTAGAAGCTGCAGAGTGTGGAAATGTCTTGGTGGAAGAAACTTTCTTTTGTTTTTTTTGTTTTTCTTTTGGCTCTTTGAGCTTAGTTTTTAACAGCCCTAGATGATGGCAAAATAAAGGCTGGAGAACCCCATATTTTAAAAAGATGCGGCCGAGCTGAGCTATTGCATGTTAACCCACAGTCTCTCAGCTGAGCAATAGGAGGGACATGCATTCGCTTGACTGGTGAGGTTGAATGTAGCAGGAACCTTCTGCAGGATGTCGCTCCTCAGGGGTGGTTGGGAGGTGTTTTCGGCAAAACCGTTACCAGGAAACCAATGCACACATGCAGCTCTTTGGAATACATGTTAATCTTGTGCAAGTTACACACAATTCAAATGTCTGCAGTTGCTTAGGCTGACTGCAAATAATTCTGGCATCTTGGACATGGTGCTGTTACAATTTACCAGAGATGCATATACAATTCTTTCATACTTGTAGAAAGACCTACTGAAAATATTAAATACTTGCAGCTATTGGCAGTGGTTACTTGCACGTGTATACAAACAATAACGGTTTTGCATGAATTAGCCCACTTAATGGACCCTCACTCTCTCTGGCCCTCATTTTTGTTTGCACAAACCATCCGCTACCCAAGATACACATTCTGAAATATAAAGTATTACATTCTTTGACTGAAATTGTACTACTCTATCATTTAATGTATTGGTTGCTTTATGCCAAGGAATATTATGGTAAATTGAACAATTGTGCCGTTATCTCAGCTTTAGCTGTTTGAGCTGTAGTCTTTTACTACTGTCATTGCCTGCTTTATTATATAAATACAGTAATTCAAAAAAAAAATCAATCTATTAAAAGAAATCAATCCTGACTGTTCATTAGAAGGACAAATAATGAAGATGAAGCTCAAATATTTTGGGCGCACAATGAGAAGACAGGAGTCACTGGA
>JAACJT020000110.1:2275643-2286699 GCA_009936485.2 Gymnarchus niloticus | reverse complement strand
AGGACAGGCTTCCCCTTTGAGTCTGGCTCCTCCCAAGGTTTCTTCCTCTTGAGGGAGTTTTTCCTTGCCACTGTCGCATTTGGCTTACTCTCTGGGGACTGTGGGCCCGGGACTATGTAAAGCACTTTGTGACCGCGTTCCGTGTTAAAAACGCTATATAAATAAAATTGAATTGAAAAATTGAATTGACTATACAGTCCGGCATGTGAACAGCAGAGCAGCCATCCTGCAACTGCCACATAGTACAGAGGCTGAACTGAAGAAGATTGTGTAAAACAGGAAGTACTTTGGATGGGACACAAGCCACAAGCCACAATTCAGAAAACACAAGCAATTAAGACAACGATACTAATAATTTATTATTATTATTATTATTATTATTATGTTTAATTATAGGACAAGAATAAGTTACCTCATCAAGTCAGCATAGGCTGGCCTTACACATGCTATTTTTTGGGATTTCCTTACAAACCATCTTATGCATATTTGTTCATTTATTCTGACATATAAATTATAATGCTTGCAATGTTTTTTGCTGTTAACAAAAGGCAGACATTTCTCAGGCACTTAACTGCATTGACCAAGCCATTATTTTTTTTGTGATCAAATTTTTATTGAATGACAACACAAGAACATGAGCAAACATTAACACAGTACATAACAAACACCCCCCCAACACCCACCCGCCCCTCTCCGTACTCTGAGGCAGTACCCAAAACAAACAAATCCATCAACGGAAGATGTCACCAACACACCCTGCCCCGGAGAGGGCACAGCCGAAGGGTGAAGAAAAAATAATAATAGTAGAAATTGCAAAAAAAATTAAGTAAAGTAAAATGGTGTAATTCAAGATATATGTACTCTTGAAGTGACCCCCAGCTAACCCTTGATTAGCTGCACATCTCAAATCCAACTCTGAATGGTTAAAGTAGAAGAATTATTAATCCGGGCTGCCGACAATTCAAGTGTCAAATTAAAGAAGGTTGACTTTGAAACAGAGGGAATTGTACGGTCAGGAGAATTTCAGTGAGAGGCTAATAACTTAGCTGCCAAGGAGGTGGACATCAGGAGCCTCTGCTGGGAGCAAGAAAGGAAAAGAGAAGCCCAAAGAAGAAGGACTGCAGGGGACAGAGGAATAGACCAGGAAAGGGCAGACGAGAGTGATTTGGCCACGTAATCCCAAAGAACAGCAACAGGAGGACAGTCCTAGAACATATGAAGAAAGGTCCCAGGGACCTGAAGGGGGCAAAGATGACACAATGGGTCAGGCTCTGATGAGAAAGCGTTTCCTTGGAGTGGGGTACAATCTATGAACAAATATAAATGGTGTTTGCTGATAATTGGGGTTTTTAAAACAATTTTTAATATTTTGAAAAATGACACTCCAGCATAACATGGGGGCGGGGCACAGCTCTGTCTGCCAGATAGAAGTGATAGTGAGAGGTTTTTAAAAAGGATTTGCAGAGGAGGGACTAGAGACTGGACACAGGCTTGGAACTGGGGGAAAGAGCAGAAGCAAACATGCACAGCAGATGAGGCAGAAGAGGAGAGGAGAAAGGGAGACTACATGCCTTAAACATGGACCTCAGCTGGAGGCAGAAAAAAACGAAGTGGAAGGGAGATTAAACGCGGACTTAAAAGACTGGAACGATTTGAGACCCAAGCTGTTAAAAATGTCGCCTAGAGTGGAAATACCTGACCGTGACCATGGTGAGCTAGAGATAGGATAACCTCCAATGTTAAGGACAGAGTGTGGGAGTACCATTTTGGGAAAGGCCCCAACAATTTTTTGACCTTTCTCCACATGTGAAGGGCATGGGAGATAACTGGCCCGACAGAAGCGGCGATGGATTTTAATTTAATGGGTAGAAAAGGGAGAGAAGCTAGACAGCAGGGAAGAGTATATCTTGCTTCGATAAAAACCCAAGCAGGTGGATGTTGGGGAGGATTGATCCAGCTCCAAACTGGCCTTAGGGTGAAAGCATGATGATACATTTCAAAATCAGGGAGGGCAACACCCCTGTCTAACCAGTCACGAATCAGAGTAGAATGTTTACAGTTTGTCTCAATTGGTGGAGGACAATTCCTGAAACATAGTTCACATTCTCAAAACAGTTAACACATTTCTCAGAACTCCATTACATGATGCAAAACAGTAAATTCATTTTTGATTCCATTCACACAAAAAGCAGGTGTGGAAACCATTTTGTCAAGACTATAAATACACATCTCTACATTTAAACACAAAATTCAGTCATTTCAATCTCAATGAGCAAAACACAGGCAATGATTCTCAACAGAAAGGGATCATCCCCAAAATTTGTCACCTGACCACCACATACCCAAACAATCACAGCTAATTTTTTTCATCAACCAATCAGACCTACATCATATATAAGAATGGTCACCAGTTACTCAGTGTGAGTGAATATGGAGCAAGAAAGAGTGAGAGGAAGGCAAGCAAGAGGAAGAGGTGGCCATCTGTGTGGCGGTAGAGGTGGGAGACCTAGGCATGCATTTATTTCGAATGAAATCCTTGCAACATTGGTGGATCATGTGATAAACCATAGTCTCACAATGAGAGAGGCCAGTCAGAGGGTACAACCCAACCTTGGTAGATCCTCAGTTGCATCAGTCATAAGGACTTACAGGAATGAGAACAGGTAAGCTATGAATCACATTTTCCTTAGCAATCACTCATGTCCCCCATGTCATTGTTTTGTCCATCATGAAAGCAATTACCATATAGCATGAATGTTGTCTATGCATTCATCAATAGAGTGGAGCGAAGACTTCCAATGGGTGGAGAACTCTTTACTGAAGCACAGGAAAGGGCTATTGTTGAGTTGGTGACTGCAAACAATGCTATACGTCTACAGGAAATAGTCACACATTACTGAAGACAATGACAAATTTCCCACCATACACAGTGTCAGCATTTCTACAAGTGATCATGTGCTGCGTAAGCATCAACTCAGAATAAAACAGCTGTACAAGGCACCATTTGAAAGACACACTGAGCGAATGAAGGAACTGAGGTACCAGTATGTACAGGTTGGTATTCTTCTCAGTACTTGCACTGTAATTGTGTTTGTACTTGATGGTGCTTTGTGTGATTTGGTCCGCTGTCATCTTTGTTTCTTTTCAGAGAATGATGGAACTTGAAGGCAGTGACTCTTGAAGGTAGGTAGGAACATCATTGGCCACAGAGCTACAGTGGATGTGCCAGGCCAACGTGGAGCAAACATCACCACGTGCGCTGCCATCTCCATGAATGGCGTCATTGCCTACATATCCTTGATTGGACCATACAACAGTGAAAGCCTCATTGTATTTTTATATGTAATGCATGGCAGACTTGTGCTCCAAGAAGAGGCAGATGCAAGACAGCCCAATATTGTCATCATATGGGACAACGTGAGCTTCCATCATTCACCCTGCATCAGGGAGTGGTTTGAAGCACACCTACGTGTGAACATGGAGTTCTTACCACCATACTCCCCCTTCCTGAATCCAACTGAAGAGTTTTTCTCTTCATGGAGATGGAAGGTGTTTGACCATCAACCATACTGACAGATGTCATTACTTGATCTGATGAATTGCTGGTTGTGAGGCAATTACCGCAGAAGACTGCCAGGGGTGGATTCATCATACCAAACATTTTTTTTTCCCTCAATGCATTGCAAGAGAAAGTATAAGATGTGATGTTAATGAAAATGTGTGGCCTGAGCCACAGGAGAGAGTGGATGAGTAAATGTTTTCTATATTTTTTTTTATTTACATAACTTCAATGTAGGGTTGCTGATGATGATTATGACGTATCCACATTTTTTTTTTTCAGTTTCATGTCAATGAACAATCATCTTGACAACCCTGAATAAATTTTTGGTGTCATTGAGGAATTGTCTGTCTTTCTGTGTAAAAGTTGTAAGGAATTTTTATATTCAGTGTAAGGAATATAGATGTAAATGTGACTATGTATAACCAGGTAAATTCAAAGTACTGTATCATATCACATCAAGCCTCAAATGGATCATAGAACAAATGAACCTTTGAACTGACCATTTCATTTTGATGGGCGTATGCCCAATTTTGATTACCAATGTTCAAGGAATGATAAAGAAAGCCTCCTATTTTGATGAAACAGCAATCCATTTTAGTGCAGTCATGTGCTTTTGTAAATGTATTTCAATGTTTTGACATCTCTGAGCATTTTTCTCATGATATGTATTATTTTGCAAACTGAAATGGTGTTGTGTGGTTTGTGTTAACTGTTTTGAGAATGTGAACTATGTTTCAGGAATTGTGCTCCACCAGTTGAGAAAAACCATAATAAATAAAAAAAAATACAAAAGTAGTATTTCAGTCAATACTACAGACAGAAACAAAATACACACACTTGCAGTTGGTCCACAACTGTAACAATACTATAGTGGTAGTAATGCTAATCTATCCTCTCCTCTGGATTTGGCCACAAGTTCTCATCTACATCACATCTGATGTCCTCTCCAGCGATACATCTAGGATAGTATCTCTTGCCTGATCCATCCTTGACATTGCTCTTGAGAAATATCTTGGCATCCAGCATTCGTAGCATCTAGTAATGACGTGATCATGTGGGCAGTGGTCATAAACCTTCCACCTCCATGCAGAAAAGAATTTCTCAATGTTAATGGGGTTTAGAAAGTAGGAGTATGGTGGCAGAAACAATGAGCAGTGCTGCAAACCACTCTGTGACTACAGTGAAGCGGTGGAATGCCACATTATCCCACATATCAACAAATACTGAAGCATTTGTGCTCACTCGCTCTCTCTCAACCTCTGGTACCAGTATCTTGTAGAGTACATCAAGGAACACGATGAGGCGTTCTGTGTTCTACGGGCCAATGACGAGTTTGTGTGATAACACACCATCATTGCATATTGCTGCACACATTGTGATGTTGGCTCCTCTCTGCACTGTCGCTCTTTGCCCTACAATATTCCGTCCTCGCTGCCATTGTTTTGCCAGGTTAAACCCAGCTTCATCCACAAAGATGAACACATGGGTTGTTTGCATAGCCTCCAACTCCATGACTCTCTAACAGGAAAAACACAAGGTACCATATTATAAGAATTACATTACAGTAGCATACTATATACACAGCTCTATATGGTTTTTTACCTTCAAAGCTGCAACCACTAAAGAAAAAAAAAGTGTTACAGTATATTGAATAGACCTCTTAACTGGACACATTGGTATCTGAGTACTTTCACACGTACACTGTTCCTCTCAGATAGGACAGTGTATAAGCACTTCATGTTTAATTTATGCTTTTGTAGCACTCTGGCAATTGTTGCCATGCTGACACTTGCCACATTGCCAAATACTGTGTTGTCTGCCAGAACTCTGTCCCGGATTTTCCAGAGTCTTATGGCAATAAACAATGACAGTTACCTGATCAGCATTAAAAAGTCTGCCTCTGCCCCCTGTGCGAGGTAATATTTGGATCCTAAAGAACAAAAACAATACTCAATGTATGTTAGTGTACTATATACAGTAAATACTATAATATGCAGTTTTGTCTGACACTGCTGAAGAATGTGCATCATACCTGTTGGTTTGGCGGAAAGCTTTTATGATTGATGATTGTTGTGCGCTGCAGATTTGGCTGCACTCTAAACCCTGTCTCTCTCAAAGAGTCCATGATTGATAACATGGTCAATGACTGTAACCCTTATTTCTTCTTTGACCACTGCCCTTGGTCTTCCTCTCCTTCGTTGGCCTCTCCCTCTTCTTGCAACATTTTTTCCTCTTTGTTGTGGTTCTCCTTGGTCCACGTTTACAAAGGAAGTCATTCCAAAGATGACCTCTTTATAGATGGATGATATTAAGATCAGCTGACAGCAAAACGCCTGGTTAGGGCATCAACTGAAATGGATACCTGAGGTGTTTGGTCTCATTTTAATTTTATTTATTTTATATAATGTCATTTTTACAATATATTTTACAAGGATCTTTAGAAGGGTTCAGTTTTGAACGTATTTTTAATAGTTTTGATAACAGTATGTAAGCACGTGCAAAATGGCCTCTAAAAACGTAAAGTTTTGATGGTGGTGAATGAGAAAAGAATCCATAAGTTTTGAGGCATTTAGTCATTGAATGCATTTTGTATGAAAGCAAGGAGAAACAATTCACAGTTTAGCGCACATACACTAATGTTATGGCAACTGTGTGAAGAGTTTTGAGAATGTGACTTCAATATTGCAGAATGAATTGAAAAAAACTGTAATCATGGTTTCTCTATGCGTGAGGCTGGTCAAAAGGTGCAGCCAAACATTTCACGGTCATGTGTGGCATCGATTATCCAAACTTTCAAGCAGGAAAATTGGTATGATGCAAAAACATTCACTTGTTGTATTTGCATACGTAGGCTACAGTACATATAGTAATCTGGTTTATATTTACTACAGTAAAAATAAATATTGTCTTTTGTGTCTTACATTACAGTTTTTTTTTTTTTCATTTGCTTAAATGCAGTTCTCAAAGCACTAACCTCATACCCGTAACATAGCCTCAAAACTCCACAACCTTAATGCCATTGGCCACAGCACTGTTTCATTTCTTAATGTGTATGCACTAAGTGACAATTAGAAAAACACATTTTGCAAATCACTAAGTACATGCATCATTGCATAGACACAACTTGCATTGTATAGACACAATTCTCAATTGACTCTGATAAGCTAATCAGAACAGGTTGTCCTTTTATCGTTTAGCAATATACATTTCTCATTCATATCAGCAACAATGGGTCATTGTATAAATCATTGCATGCTAAATATAATGTACAATGTGTAGTGTATTCATTTGGCAGTTTGTTAGAACGTATATAAGAATAATGAGCACCCCCTCCCCCATTCTACATGTGCAAGTCATGGCTAATTGTAACTAATCACTAATTACAAGCCTTTATAAGGTCTACCTCAGTGTTGCTGCAGGAAAACAATGGAGCAAGCAGTAAATGCAAGAGCAAGGTGTAGAGGTGTCAGAATGTGTGGTGGAGGGGTGAGAGGAGTGCAGAAAGGAAGAGGCAGCGGGTGTCAAAGGCAACTAAACAAATCAGATCAGGGCCACCGTTGTTGACCATATAATAGACCATGGCCTAAACATGGCTGAGGCTGGGCGAAGGGTCTAGCCGCAACTAAGCTGCACCTCAGTGGCATCCATGATATGAACATTCAGAAATGAAAACAGGTGTATATAACCCAAATCCTGCACATTGCATATATGTTTTATTGTTTCCATGCAAGCTTGGTAATGGCATGCTGTAAGAGATATTTGTAGTGTTGAATTCATGGATTCATATTTGTGCCATTTTAGGATTGTACCACTTCCCCATTCTGGTGGGAGAGGCCCATGATTTACACTAGAACAAGAGATAGCAATTGTTGACATGGTGAGGGCCAACAATGCGATTAGACTTTGTGAAATCCAGAGCACCATTCTCCAAGATGATCCCACCTTTCAGAACATCACCTCTGTCAGTCTCTCTACCATAAACAGGGTTCTGAAGAGACATGCTGTAACAATGAAACAGCTCTACAGGGTTCCTTTTTCCAGAAATAATGAGAGGGTGAAGGAGCTAAAGTTCCTGTATGTGCAGGTACAGTAATGTTTTTTTCCTTCAATATGTCAAGGTAATTTGAGACCATAATTTAAACATACAGTTTTGTAATTTTTTCTTTGAGTAGTGTGTTACACTATTGGATGTTCATTTGCAATTTGATCTCATATGCTGATTTTTGCTTTGCAGAGAGTGATGGAGCTGGAAGCGAGTGACACTACATACATGTTTGTGTATGTGGATGAAGCAGGATTCAACTTGAACAAAGTCAGGCAACGTGGCAGAAACATAATAGGCCATCGAGCCACAGTGGATGTGCCAGGTCAACGTGGTAGTAACATAACCATGTGTGCTGCAATATCAGAGGATGGTGTAATCCACCACGTCCCCACCATCGGACCCTATAACACAGCTTGTCTCCTTGATTTCTTGGGAGGGCTTTACAATGCTCTTATTCCTCAGAATGAGAGGGGAGTGGTGAGACCTGATATGACACAATATGTGGCTATTTGGGACAATGTCAGTTTTCACCACTCCAGTCTTGTCAGGGAATAGTTTACTGCCCATGAATGCATGTCAATGGAGTTCTCACCACTCTATTTACCCTTCCTCAACCCGATAGAGGAATTCTTCTCAGCGTGGAGGTGGCATACATATGACCATCGGCCCCACTACCAGATGTCTCTACTGGGGGCGATGGATGCTGCTTGTGAAGACATCACCGTGGAAGCATGCTGAAGGTGGATGCGGCATTCAAAAAGTTCTTCCCCCTCTGCCTTGGAAGACAAGACATCAGATGTGATCTTGAAGTGTTGTGGCCAAACAGAGAAGACAGGCTGGATGTTGAGATGGTTTAAAATTATAGTTGTACTGTATTTACAATACAGGACATCACTGTACGTGTCATAATGTTTTTTCCTATTGTAAGAAAAAGAGTTTGTTTCATGCCGTCATTTGGAAGTTATTTGAATGTATACTGGATTTTTCTTGCATATATCTGTGTATACTTTACATTGACAATAAATGGTGTGTCTGGTTTTGGTTCAAGTACACGGCATTTTTTGGGGGTTTACCTACGCATTGGTCAAGTGTGCTTTCTTTATGGGGACAATATTTTACTGATGACGTATTTTGTGTGTTTTGGTACATGTTGTCAATGTTTTGGGCATTTTTGGTTCTTTTGCACTTGTGATAAAGTGTTGTGAAAACTGCCTTTACAGACTTGGGAAATGCGCTTAGAGTTTTGAGACAGACGCTAACATTTTGGAAACTGCATGTATAACATCTCATTTGAGATGTTGTGCTTTCATAGAATTGAAAGAAGACCTGCAGCTGCTGGGCGACGCAAGATGTTCACTGCAGAGCAAGAAGCAGAGATTGTTCAGATGGTGTGGAGAAACAATACAGTTCGTTTATGGGAAATACAGGCTGCCATAATTGCAGACCACACAACATTCTACAACTTTCAGTCAGTATGGCAGCTATTGATATGGTCTTGAAACGATACAACCTAAGATGAAACAAATCTACAGAGTGCCATTCGAAAGGAACAGTGACTGGGTAAAGGAGCTGAGATATCAGTATGTACAGGTAATGAGCCATAGTTGTATATTCACTATATACAGTTTACCGTAACTCCATGCAGGACCTGTTTTGTTTCATATGCTTTCATGTGTTTCCCTTTGGGATGGTTGTTGTGAGTTTAGAAGATCATGGAGCCGGAGTCCAGTGCTGAACCACCTACATCCCTTTATGTGGATGAAGCTGGCTTCAATCTGGCCAAGACCAGGAGGCGTGAGAGGTATGTCATTGGGCACAGAGGAACAGTGCAGATACCAGAGCAGAGAGGTACAAACATAACAATGTGTGCAGCTATATCAGAACCTGGTCCTGTAGCATACATCCCAACAGTTCGGTCATATAACTCTGCAAGACTTATTGTATTCTTTGATGAGCTTCACAGGGTACTATTGGTGTCTGAAGGGAGAGAGGATGCTAGGGTCACTGTCCAACCTTATGCAGTCATATGGGACAATGTTCCATTCCATCACACAGCCGTAGTGAGGGACTGGTTTAGGGCTCATCCAAATAAGTCAATGGAATTTCTACCTCCATATTCCCCATTCCTCAATCCTATTGAGGAATTCTTTTCTGTCTGGAGATAGAAGTATATGATCACCATCCCTATTAGGAAATTCCACTTTTAGATGCCATAACAGAGGCATGTAGGGCAATCACAGCATCAGACTGCCAGGGCTGGATCAGACATGCTAGGAGATTTTTCCCATGTCGCATTGCCAGGGACAGTATTATGATATTTGCGATTTTTACGAACACATGTGGCCCAATATCAGGGAGCTGAGAGATCACGCAGAGTAAAGCAAATGCCATACTTTTTTTTTTGGATCACATTACAGTATTTTTGGTTTCTCAATATTTGTGTTTGCATATGCACCTGTATTACAGTATTTTACTATACTGTATGAAGCCCAGTAAAAGTACTGTACCTATGGTGAAGATGTGTTTTCTCATTCTTGTGTCATTTTGTTGGTCTCTGTGTGTGTACAGTTGACTTTACTGCAGAGTAAATGTTTTACCTGAGAATGTTCCCTGATTGCATTTATGTGTTTACTGTTGAACTGATGTGTGTTACTGTTTGATCGAATTATACCATTTTGTAGCATGTACATATTGTTTTAATTGACATCGAGTCTTGCAGAGAAGATGGGGAGTTTCACCAGATTTTTTTGTGTTACACAGGCTGCACTGGCCGCTTAGAGAATGTGGCTATTGTTTTGACCAATATAGGTAAGCGCCTGAGAAAAACTGTAATAATTTACTCAACCTAAGTGAGATATTTAATTTCCAAATGAAATTGGATATTCCAGAGAATATTGGAGAAAGGCATGTAATTAGAATATTTTAAAAGTTCTGTTTTACTTGTCTTTTGTCATTATACTAAAAGTGACGTAAGCATGTGTTATGGTTTTTCACTTACAAATGGCAAAACTATTTTATGAATACAATGTGTTTCAAATACAAACCTAAATGGTTTTAGGTTTTAAGGTGTTAGCTGAAAAGTAAAATAGTTAATATATTTTATCTTATATTTACATTTTCAGAGACTCTTAAATTAGACATACTCAATCAACTGCATATAATTTTGTCATGGTTTATTACTTGCTTTGCTTTAAATTTTTATTTTCATGCTGAGTGAGGATGCATTTAATTATTACAGGCAAGGAGACACGTTCCAATTTTCCATAACTGGTCAGCTAGTATAGGGCTGGAGTGATCCTAGAGCCTATCATCAAGAAGCACAACGCAAAACACCCTGGTTGGGACTGTTTTCCCAGTGGTAATGTATGGCTTTGAGAGCTGGACCATGAGGAAGGCTGAGCGCCGAAGAATCAATGCCTTTGAGCTATGGTGCTGGAGAAGACTTTTGA
>JAACJT020000110.1:2258387-2272043 GCA_009936485.2 Gymnarchus niloticus | reverse complement strand
TTCTCCTCCACGGTTCAGTTTTATGATGTCACGAAGCCGTCCGAGGACTTTGAATGGAGGTGAGACCACAGTTTATCAATTGGTTTTGTCATATCGTTATTGTAATATTTAATTCTTCATGTACGAGGAGGAATGTTTATGAATGTTAGGGTTTTTTTGTGGCACTGGTGTCAGATCAGTGGAGGATGCTGTTTGCATTTTCACAGTCCTTCCACAGCTCTTCTCATCTGGCAGTGCACCACCTTAGAAGCTGGGCTCCTGCAGCAAAGCTCTTGTCCACATTCCTTAAGGTGAGATGTACTTGAGGAGTGACATTTTTGGAAAGTGATGTCTGCTACCCTGTATGACGTCGGTACGATGTTATGATACACGCTATGGCGAATTGAATTCAATTTAAAATTTTTAAATTGAAAAACTGAACTTTGGCCAACTTTTACCACAAGTTGATTTCCATATAATAATGACATTGTTGTTAACTTGTATCACTTTTTTTGTAGCCCTCAGAAGGTCTCGATGCCTTCCTCCACCATTGTGTCCTTTCACGTCCAGTTGTGCAGGTCGGTGAGGAGAGGTGCACGATGATCGTTGGAAGGTCACCGGTGTCAACATTTGCAAAAGGTTTGCTTTTCGAGGGACCCCCCTCTAGCTCATGTCCTACTATCATGCACTTCACCTAACCTCTCCAAAGTATACGGCCACATTCTCGTCTGTATCGCAAACTGGGATTCTGCAAGATACCTGAGATCCTCCACAAACAGGATGCAACTGCCTCAAATAAGAAGGCCATTTCTGAATGGCAAGCATTCACTGAGCAAGTGCCATAACATGCCGTAGGTGTAAGTTTTTCTGAAAATACCCATTCATAATATAAGGTTGTATCTGAATGAAAGAAGTTTGGAAATGAGGGGATTTTCTCTAACCGTTGAAGTTGTTTGACTCCTCCGCAAGACGGTGAGACAAACACCTGAACGAAGCAATGATGAAGTTATAAATTGAAGAGAAATGTGCCATAACATGAAAGTGCTTTGATGAGACTTGTTTTGTGTTAGAAAGGGGAGTATGCAAAAGTTCAAATGAAGTACTGCTATAGGGGCAAGTTAGCCAAAAGAAGAATGGAAAAGACGTGTCATTTGGTTATTTCCTCGACCATTTTGATTTCCATATTTTATATATATCATTAGTTAGAAATGCTAACATATAAATGCTCTTAAACAAACAACTTTGACATTAAACATCTGTTTTTTTGTGATTAAATAAACAATGCTTACAGTAAAAAGAGTGTTAATGAAAGAAAAAAGGTGACGATTAACAAAGCACAGTAATTCTTATATAATGGAAGTAAACGTAGGGGAGAACTAGAAGGAGGGCAATACGTCCTTAAAACTAAGCTAGTTAAAATCTGATCTAAGTGGCGTCACAAACTCAATCCATCCTTTCCAACATATTACAAACCTATGTAATGTGAGTCTCAGAGTGTATGTCAATCTTTCCATCACATGAATGTTATGCATCACATTAAACCAATCCCATTCTGAGGTGGAGTCTTGAATTAACCATTTTTTGTTATTGCTTTTTTTGAGGCTACCAACATTAACTTAAACATGTTCCCCTTTGTGGAGCCAACCAGCTCTGGAGGTTTTATTTCCCAAATACATTATCTCAAAACTAAAATTAATTTTAGTTTTCAGTACTTTTTCCACAGTCTTTGACTGATTAAAAAATGTGATAAAGGTCAGATGTCTCTGTACCACATGCCTTCCAACATTCTGTCATTGTTTTTGAATGTTTTATTATGAATGTACAGATGCTTTTAATAACAATAATTATTACTTTATTTATCCTGGGTGTAGGGAAGTTTGTACTTCTCCCATCTTACTCTCCAAGTTAAGAGTGAGCCACAGCAATTAAGATTAACAACCTCACTTGAGGTCCCGATGGTGCTATAGATACTCTGGCCAGCCGCAGGACTCAAACACAGGCCTTTTTGATCACAAGTGCAGAGAACAAACCCACAGAGCTACACGACTGCCCTTTTGGGGGGTTCTCAACTTATCTTTTGCATGACAACCCTTTGGAAGACATATTGAAATGTCTTTATTTAACTAATTAAGGCCTTTTGATGCGAATGTGCTTCAGCAACAAGACACACCTGCCAAGCGGTAGGAGCAAAGCAGGAGACTCCAGCCATCCTCCCCCCACAAGTGGTATTAACGAGGACTTGTCATAGAATACAAATGCTGGTGAGCCAGTGTGGGTGGAATCCTTTCTTTGAAGAGGAATGTCATTGAGGTTGTTGGTTAAGCTGTGCAGGGTGAGGCAACTGCTAAAGGTACCTCTGTGCAGAATTCAGAGGCTGAATCTCATTTGAATGCTCCCTCTTGTGAGCTGTTTGAAGGTGGAGCAATGGCTTGTCAGTTAATGGTAGCAGTGAAAGCAGAGTGGTGACTGCATGGAAGGCTTTGCTGGCTGGACTGTGAAGGTGTCACTAGACTTAACTAGTGATGCTTAATTGGGGGTGGGGGAGTAGTGAAGCTTGAAGTTGGATCATAGAGTATTTAAGTGTTTGTGGTGGGGATGGTGCTGCTCTGTGGTGTGAAGTGGAGTTGTGGTTCCTTTTCCTTGTGTGAGGGGAAGGGCACTTGTTAAAATGGTTCCTGTCGACAGTATGGCTTGATTATCATGTGGGCTTGGGGAAATGGCTTGGCCACAGTAGCTGTGTGGTGTATGTCAATGGACTTGTGGGGTAAGTAGGTTGTAGTTAGACTTGGTGTGTGGAAGGTCTGATGTGCCTTTCCGTTTGCAGTAGCTGTAGTTTTTAGAATGGGATTGAGAGCCTAACTGGTCTATGGGGGCTGTATGGTGAGTGTGGCCATAATGACCCTGTGGGTGTATCCTGGGGCGTGTGTGTGTGAGATGGGTCCTAATGCAGTCATGCCTTGATACCCCAAGGTGGGATTTAACATGCTGTGTGGTTTTGTTGTGGACTGTTTGCTTCAACATGTGTTGAAGGTGAGGATGTGTAATGGGCTTGTTGGTACAAGTTGTGGGTGTAACTGGATTCCTTAACTGTATGGTGTAGAAATGAGCTTGATATTTGGGTTGCCGTTTTAAACACGATGGGTTGGTATAAAGGGGCTAGGCAGTATGCTGTGGCTTCAGATTTTGGTACTGACAATGTGAAGCTGGCTGGGACTTTAGTGTTGGTCTTGTCAAAGGCAAGTGGTTTGTGTGCTTGTTTTGGAGAAGTAACTGCTGTCCTTTGTGCCTTTCCCTTTAAGGGTGAGGTATGGTGAGTTGAATTCAAGGGTGTATGGCTTAAATGTAGATATTTCTAGGATGTGAGCCACCTGAGGTTTGGTGGCTGTGGAAATGGAGATGTGTGGCATTGGACTTTTGTTTGGGCTTAGAGGTGGGAGTGCATATGCTTGTGAATGTCCCCCACTAATGTTCCATTGATGGCATTTGAATACCTGAACACTTGGTTATCTGGCTGAGGTAGCTGTAGTGTATGCATGTTGGTGTGTGGCTTCTAGCAACCTTGGGTAGTTGCTGGGTGGGGATCAGTGGCATTGTCTTTGGTTTCTCCATAATAGTCGGATAACTGAGTTGCAATTGCAGTGGTACACTTGTCTGTTGCCCACCCTGTTACACCCTTCTAGTTTGAAGGCTTAGGTTGCAGAGATGGCTGCCTGTGCACTGGTGACTTGTATGCTTAAGGTATAAGGCTCCAGAATGTCTCTTGGTTCCATTTCTTCCCCCCTGTGTACCCTGTTCACTAGGGGCAGGTAAATTTTTTTCAGCCCAATGTAGCTTCACTTGGGGGAAGAGCCATGCCCTACAGAGCTCTGCAGGTGAGGATTGGTGTTCTGGTAGTGGTGTGGGAGTCACTCTAGGCATAGGCTTGGAACATAATTTAGTGTGGCTTGGCTGTTGGGTAGCTAGTTGCTTCCTGCCTAGGCTGAGGTGTCGAGGTGGGTGGTGGGGATCAGTGGCATAACTTCTGGATGAAGTTCTTGGGTGTGTTACTCCTGCTTCACCCATAGCATGTATTGGAGTGCTGTTAATGAGGTATGTCTCCTGGTTATTCTGGGACTTGGTGTTTTATTGCAATAATTGTGTTGCCATGGTAAACTTATGCTTGGCTCATGTGTCCTTTCTCCCCCCACAGGTGTGTTCTCAGAAGTTCAGATGGAAGGGATTCCTGTATTGTGTGCTGGCCTGTGTCCTGATCTGTCCACCCTGAGTGACTTGATGCCTTCTGAGCTGTGATCCTGATTGGCAGACTGCATCCTCCAATTGATATTTGTATAAAGTTGTGGTGGCCAGGGGAGGATGGGATCCTGGGTTGTGTGGCTGTTTCTGGTGTTTGTGCCTGTAGAGTTTCCTTCCCCCCCCCATTTGCCTCACTTCTGGCTTAGCAGTGTTGTGTATTTAAAACTTGTTATATGGTTAAGTAGACTGTCCAGGTAGTGTGGGATGCATTTTCAATTCAATGCTATTTGTATAGCACTTGACAAGCACTCACAAAGCACTTTATGTAGTCCTGGGCCCACAGTCCCTAGAGCAAGCCAAGGGTGACTGGCAAGGAAAAACTCCCTCAGGAGGAAGAAACCTTGGGTGGAACCAGACTCAAAGGGGAAGCCCAACCTCAAACCAGTGCTGGGCAGGAGAAATTAATACAAGTCAGAACAATGGCTATGGAAGAGCAAGTCCTATTAGTGGGGTAGTACTTCCTACCTTTACAGGGAAGACTGAGTCAGGGCTTTATTGTGGTGTGTGTTGCCTTGTAGATATAGCACAACAGTACTATGTAAGATTTTTGGGGTGGTGTTTGTTCCAGGTGTGCCTCCTATCTATCATTTGTGTAGCCTGGTTCCAGTTCATCACTTGCTTTCCAAATCTGGAAAGCAGCAGTGTCCAAGCATCCCCCAGCTGTGCTTGTTTGGTTATACTGACTGGGTGTGTATTAGGCCTTCACAGTACCTGAAGGCCTTAGTGGAGGGAGGTGTTAAGTTTCAGGGGTAGCTTTGGCCTGAGTTGCGTTCTATGAAGTGAGCTAATGTCAAGTGTAGCTTAGTTACTATGGCAACAAGTGCTTTTGGACAAGCCTGACACAGTAGGCAGTTGTGAAGCTTAGTTTGACTGCTATAGGGCACCACATCTTATCCAGTGTGTGGGGCTGGGAATAGTCTCCTGTTAGTGACTAGCTAGTCACTATAAAAACCTTTGCCATAAAGGCACACCATGGCTGTTCATGTATTCCTGTTAACTCCAGGTGATGATCATTTGTGGACTTGGATTCTCTGATGAGGAGTTTGAGTGCTAATGCACTTGTTGCTCTAAAGCCCTTAGTATTGGGGGATGCAGTGAGTCACTTCATGCAGTGACTGAAGGCACTTTACTGTGGAAGTGTTTGTTGCAGTATAGTCCTCACCTTTCCTGCCATCAAGGAGATTGAACATCCAAAGTTTATTGCACCAACTCAATGATTCTGCTAGGCTTTCAAAATGTCATTGGAACTACTACAGCCATGTCAGAATGCCTGCTTGAGCAGGTCTGATGGAACCTGATTTCTGTAAACAGCAATAGGGTTAAAAGGTCCTGTTACCACTCCCTTTGCTCCTATAGGAAGCATTAACTTGCATGCTGTTCTTAAAGATACCTTGTGTTTACACTCAGTGTAAAGTACCTGCATTAGACAAGTGGTTTTGGCATTCTGTTTGTCTTTACAAGAGCTGTAGTCACCTTCAACTGTACAAATGAGTCAACCAATAAAAACAGGCCCACTTTATGCTCTAAGTCATTAGCACAGGTTGAATTGTATACTTACTATTGGAGGCACTACCTTGCTGGGTTTTTGTGGCAGTTTGTCATTTTATGACTACCTAGCTGGAATGGCACTCTAGGAATGACAGACATGGTACTGAGATTCCCCACCCAGTTACATTTGGTCTGGTCTAGCTGGGAGACCTTGAGTGTTAACCCTGCAAACGTAGGGTTAGTCCCACCCTGTTGCTGGAACACTCCTGGCTGTAGCCCAGTGGAGCTTGCCCCACTCTGGGGGGAGGGAACAGAAGGCAGGTTATTACCTCCATTTGCCTTGTTCTCAGAGACCAACTTGTGGACTCACCCTGAAAGGCCTTTAAGACTCATGTTAAAATACTAACCTAATGATCAAACTCCTGCTGTGCCATTTTGTACCATCTGGAAAACAGCATTACAATAAAGGCATGATGTCATTGGAAGATGACATTCAGCAACCCTCAGAGGAAAGCTGTTCTGGTACCACAAGTCACTTTCACAACACCATGCTAATAGACAGACCACAGAGGAGTCAATGCTATTCAAATTTAACAAAAAGCACTTTAGGTGCCCTGGGACTACAGCAACACTGTCACAGTTTATTAAGCAAATGGTGGTAGTGGCAAGGAAAAAAAGAGGCAGGAGCAAAATACCTTGGGTTTCCCCCCCCCCCGGCTGACACAGGGTTGTTGATGCAGTCTGGTGCTTGGGATCAAAGAGTGGGTTCCATGGCTCAAAAGACAGTCTGTCAGGGAGGGCATGGTAGGCCAGCAGGTGGGAGGGGGGAAAGAACATTTGTGTGATCTCAACCTTTTTCCTGAAAGGAGCACACCAGAGAAGGGGGGGAGGGAAAGAACAGAGCTACAATACTGCAGAATAATTGCAATAAGGCTGAGAGAGTCCTAGTTTAACTATATATCCACTGTGAAGAAAAATTATCCTAAGATTTACATTAACTAAAGGATATTTTCTCAATGTCATCTAATCCAAAACTGTATATTCAAGAAAAAAAATTCAAATATGAATTTCATGACACAATTCCAATTTACTCATGTAAACAAATTTCATGTTGATTCACACACAAAAAAAAAAAAGGTGTTTAGTACATAAATGAACCTTGGCGACAGAAGGCAAATCTCCAGTCACCTCAATGCCCTCGATTATGACCCGGATGTCTCTGGCATCTTCGTGGACGATGAATAGCATTGTGGGTATCTGGACTAGTATATATTTTTTTTTTTGCCTCGTCCTTCTCAGAAAGCTGCAAGACACAATAGTAGAGGAAAGTATCTAAAATGAGTTCAAAACTGATTATAGTTTTATAAAATAGTACTTACAGAGAGGCATTAGATACCTTTATTTACCAGAAATTCTTTGATTAAATCTTCAAATCCACTCTTCCCTTGTTGAGTGGCAATCTCCCTCTTTATGCTGACGTCAGTATCCTACACAAAGACAATTACCACATTTGTTGATGGCTTTGTGAACCAATTCAGTATGGCCTGTCCTGGCCAGTTAACGGATGGATGCATTATTACAATGTCGTCAGAGTGAGAATTAACGTGTGTGCGAGTGGAGGGTATTGGGTGTCTTGAATAAGCCACTGGAAATGACTGTCGGTGGTGTGAGTATCTCCGAGACTTGTATCACTTTGAAAAACCGATGCCGTCTATAGCGATCTTGCCTACGTGCTCAAACTGAGACTCTCCTTACGGCATCTATACATACCAGTTTTACTTCTGGAAGAAGCTTGACCTTTGCAGGAATTTGGGCTTGACATCCAGCTTTTGATTCCAAAAAGAAATGAGTCTTTGCCCTATAACTTTAGAACCGTGCATTTTGAAACTTTTCTGATGATATTTAAGAATTCGGGAGAATTTTCATCTTTCATTTGATACCACTCGTGTTTCTACAACCTTCTGTTAAAAATTTTTCTTGTAGTTAACCCTCCATATTAAAGGGGGAGTTTGACTTTGGCAGACTCAGGTTCGGAATTCCATGTACTGATCCCTATCCTGCAATGATTTTTTGGACTTTTAAAATCAAACTCCATCAAAATGTGTCAGAGCCCACCGGGAGTGGCTTTCTGGCCTCGGGGACCCACCTCAACTCACTTTTTGGACTTTGAATTCAAAGTCCAAAGAAATGTGTCAGAGATCATTGGGAGTAGCTTTCTGGCCTCAGGGAAGCAACTGGACTGAATTTTCAAGACTGGGGCCTGGGATTCTGACTTCAGTTTAAGGGCTGTAAGTTAGGAGTTTAGGAATCTGGAATCAAATTATAGACTCAAAATACAAATCCCTAACCGGAATCAAATTCCAGATTCTAACTCCAGGTTAAGGATTTGAAGCTGGAATCCAGAATGTGATTACAAAAACAAAGATAGTTTGATTAAAGGGGACAATTCATAAACAGACTACTACTTTCTTGAAGATTACAGAAGCCTAATTTTGACCTGTGTCACAGATAGAAACATTGCCTTTCTATGCTCTTAATTTGGTGATGATCAGAGCAATCCAAAAGTCATAAAGGGCATTGTAGAATGTGAGTAGTCTTGCATGTCCAGCAGCTTCCCTGACTGATCTTGCCAGAGGCTGGAGCTAGAGATGCCAAACTTTGGGGGGAAAAAAAAAAAACACTAGATACCTCTTGAAGGACAAGCCTGTGAACCTTCAAGCTTCTAGTACCTCAGGAACAATATGACTGTGTAGTTTGTGATTTATTTGATGGAAACGTCACTCTAGGTCCTACCCTGAGGCCAGGAATGCACTCACACTGACCATTGTCCATTGCATTTGCCTTACCGGTCCCAAAAAGTCAATCTAGGTCTGAACCAGAGAGCCAAGAATTAACTCCTGCTGACCAGTCTAAAAACTGAGTCCTGGTCCACATGGTGTCATGCGCTCCCTGGCTTTGAATATTGGCTACCGTCTAAGGATTTAGTTTTTGGACTTTGGACTCGGTTTCTGGAGCATCCAAAAGCCTGGTTCCTATATCTTAGCAATGGTTGCAATTTGTTGTGTCCAAAAACATGGTTCCAAATTTTGATCTCCATTCATTTCAATGGGACGAAATCCAAAAAAAACAAGTCCAAGTACCTAACCCCCCTTCTTTCGGGTAATGTCACAAATTATTTAATTCCTGCATAATTCCACCACATAATGCAGTACTTTCTCACAAATATTCTCACTGTCACTATCTCTCAAGAGCAGTCGTTTTCACTTTGCATTTTAATTGCCAGACTGAACGAGTCTGGCTAATGACAACATCTTGTCCAGTCATTTAAAATAAAATGACTCAAACAACAACAACGTTTCGATCGTGCCAGTAGTGTAGGTTTTCACACAAATGTTAGTTGGCAGAAGAAAATATCTGCATAAATCGAAGTGAACAATAAGAAACCAGTGGCTCGGTGCGTAAGGCGTTTCTGCAACGACAAGTGTACCGGTAATGAGCAGCTCTGCCCACACTAGAGAGTTTTGTCACAAATTATTTTTATGTATGTCGTCCAATATAACTTAAAAAATGAAATGTACAATTACATACTGTACATGCCAATATACACAAAATACTGTTGGTTATACCGGAACAATAACCAATAGGCAATAAGCATTCTGACTCAAGAGGGCAATTAGGCATCACGTATAGGCTACACATTGTCACACAAATTTTTAGGATTACAATACACAATTCAGCTTTTTTCAACCACTCAAACTTTTAGACTAGGACAACATTCATGTATTTTAATGAAGCTTTAAGAGGTTAAATTGTTAACCCAGCCACTGGGAATGCACAAGCCAGTGTATTCCTTAGTGCAGGTCCCAAGCCCGCATAAATGGGGAGGGTTACATCAGGAAGGGCGTCTGGTGTAAAATTTTTTGCCAAATCTAGTATGCGGACGACGACACAGATCTCCATACCGGATCGGTCGAGGCCTGGGTTAACAATGAGCGCCACCGGTACAGTTAGCCAACAGGGTGCCGCTGGAAATTGGGCTACTGTTGGACAAAGGAGAAGGAGATGGGGAAGGTGTGTCTAGAAGCAGAAGGAGAGGAGGAAGGAGAGTGGAAGTGAGGATAGGAACTTTGAATGTTGGCAGTATGACTGGTAAAGGGAGAGAGCTAGCTGATATGACGGACAGAAGGAAGGTTGATATATTGTGCGTGCAAGAAACCAGATGGAAGAGGAGTAAGGCCAGGTGTATTGGAGGTGGGTTTAAATTGTTCTACTGTGGTGTGGACGGGAGGATAAATGAGGTAGGGGTTATCCTGAAGGAACAGTATGCCAAGGATGTCTTGGTGGTGAAAAGAGTGTCAGACAGAGTGATGAATGTGAAGCTGGAAATTGAAGGTGCAATGATGAATGTTGTTAGTGCATATGCCCCGCAAGTTGGGTGTGAGATGGATGAGAAAGAGAATTCTGGAGTGAGCTGGATGAAGTGGTGGAGGGTGTACCCAAGGGAGAGAGACTGGTGATTGGAGTGGATCTCAAAGGGCATGTCGGTGAAGGGAACAGAGGGGATGGGTAGGTATGGTGTCAAGGAGAGGAATGCAGAAGGTCAGATGGTAGTGAATTTTGCAAAAAGCATTGACATGGCTGTGGCAAATATGTATTTTAAGAAGAGGGAGGAACACGGTGATGTACAAGAGTGGACAAAGATGCACACAGGTGGATTTTATCCTGTGCAGGAGGGTCAGTCAGAAGGAGATTAGAAACTGTAAAGTGGTGTCGGAGGAAAGTGTGGTTAGGCAGCATAGGATGGTGGTCTGTAGGTTGACTTTAGAGATCAAGAAGAGGAGAAGAGTGAGGGCAAAGCCAAGGATCAAACGGTGGAAATTGAAAAAGGAAGACTATAAGGTGGCGTTCAAGGAAGAGTTATGACAGGCACTGGGTAGCAGTGACTTACCAGATAGCTGGGCAACTACAGCAGCAGAATATCTTCAATCATTAACAGATGAGGCAATTCACCATGTTTAACTGATACATATAGCTGTGTGTCATCAACATAAGAGTGGAAATCAATACCGTATTTTCTAATTATGTCACCAAGTGGCTGCATAAACAGGGTGAACAGCAGTGGGCCCAACACAGATCCTTGTGGAACACCACAACTAACTCTAGTATAATCAGAGCATTTATTGTTAACATGAACAAATTGATAGTGGTCAGCAAGATAGGACCATAGTCAGGATAGAGCCTGCCTCGTAATACCAACCAGAGATTCGAGTCGGTCTAAGAGAATGTCATGGTCGATAGTATCGAATGCTGCACTGAGATCTAAGAGCGCCAGCAAAGAAAGACAACCACCATCAGAGGCCACAAGGAGGTCATTTGTTACTTTTACTAATGCAGTTTCAGTACTGTAACATTGTGTAAACCCAGATTGAAATACTTTGTTTACGCCATTTCCCTGTAGGAACAAGCACAATTGTTTTGCTACTATTTTCTCCAAGATTTTAAAGAAGGGAAGGTTTGAGATAAGCATATAATTTGCCAAATCGCTAGGATCAAGCTTAGGCTTCTTAAGAGCAGACTTAACAGCTACTTTTAGTGATTTTGGTGCTGTACATATCCAAGACTTAGTGATGAGTTAATCAAGTTTAGTAAGCTACTACCAATTACTGCATCTCTCTCTTTAACAAGCCTTGCAGGAATAGGCCCCAGCATGCAGCTAGCTGTTTTGGAGGAGGATATTAGGTTCAGAGGTTCAGATTCTCCTATAGAGGTAAAAGAATCCAGCATTACTGCATTACTCCTATCCAATACAGGGGGACCGAGCAGATTCTGGAAGCAATCTGTGGCAGTGGTACTACTACTAGGTACTCCTGATGTTAGTTATTTTACCATTGAAGAATGCCAGTCATTGCTTTTGTTTTTTTTTTTGAGATTGCAACCTATTTGTGGGTATAGGCTACATCGGAATGATTTCTAATTAGTTTAGACACGGAATCAAACAGGAACCTACCGTTACTTTTGTCGTCGTCTGTCAGCCGGGAGAGAGATATGGATCTAGCTGCGATTGGGGCTTGTTTGTACTTTAAAACATTATCTTTGTGTGCAATTCTGAAAACCTCCAAATTTCCTGAGTGCCATTTACACTTCAATTTCCTTGAAGCGTTTTCAAGTTCACGGGTATAGTCAGTATACCAAAAAGCACATTTCTTATCTTTAAGCATTTTCTTCCCAAGAGGAGCAACCAAGTCAAGACTGCTACAAAATGAGTGATAAATTATATTGATCGATACCTGTTCGAGCTCAGATTCGTTTGTGGGCTTACCAATCTGGGAGAACGCCAGGGGAAGACTGTCAACGATAGCAACTGCGGGTGAGAGAGTAATATGGCGACTAACGCTCGCTTTGGAGACATGCAGAGTAGCAGATCTCAGTAGTACTTCAAATGTTAGTAGAGAGTAATCTGAGACTGCAGGGTTTAGAGGGAGAATAGACACATGCTCCACAGGGATACCATGATTGAGAATCAAGTCTAGAGTGTGGTTACCTGAGTGAGTAGGCCCTACTACATTCTGCACAACACCAACAGATTTAAGCAGAGAGGCAAATGCCATAGTGCAAGGATCAGAGTCATTTTCCATGCGGATATTAAAATCCCCAGCAATTACAGCTTTGTCAGTACTAACAACTAGATCAGACAGGAAGTCAGAAAACTTAAAACTGCTATACAACCCAGGTGGTCAATAAACGACAACAAGAGTAAGCGACGGTGGGGAGTTACGAGCACATGAGCTGACGACAGGAGGGGCACACTCATCTTAATTGAGCCAAGTTTCCATCAAGGAGCGCATACCAAGACAAGTGTTGGTTATGCTATCGTTTATAAGCAATGCCTTGGGGGTCAAAGGCCTCACATCCCAAAGCCCCAACTTCACCCTGACCTCACAGGGACTTTGTGATAACGGTTCTAACTTGATATTTATCAGGTTATTAAAGCAGATGTTGCGGAATAGTCCTCTACAATATAAAGTGCAGGAAACAGACAGTCTCAATATATTGAACCTCAGGTGACAACTCTAAGCAGCTAGCAGATGGCCGGTTAAGCCGAGTCTGAGGCCTCGACTTGGCTCTGGTTAGTCAAGATTTTCCATTGAGACCATTAGCTATGCTTTTCGACAAGAGTCGCACCTGGCCACATAAGATGAATTCCCTCTCTCTTCCAAAGTCCAGGCTTGCCCGAAAAAGTCCACCAGATAATCGATAAAGCCCCACATAATTTATTGGGCACCATTCTGACAAATAACAATGCAGTGACGATAACCTGTAAATTTCATCGCCGCGTCTAGCAGGATTTGGCCCAGAGCACATCACTGACACAGACGTGCTTCACAAGCATGCGGGTCAATGACAAGGATTTAACAGACCAATTTTGAAATACAAAACATTTTAACAATTGCAATAGATATTAAAAACGTGGTGTACACAAATTCATATTAAATTTCAAAATTGTGATTTTACCGTTTTATCCAGATGAACTGGACATGTGGTGAGACCATACTTTCTTAATTTCCCTAAGATGTTAAGGGAACTTGCATTCCATACTAAAAAGATTTAGACCAGATCTTAAAATTACTGAACTACAAATATCTCTGGCAACGTTCCTCTACTGAAGATGGATTCCTTCTCTCATCTCTCTGGTGTAGAGGACACTGGTGGATTAAAATCCTCATTCAGAAGTCTACCACAGCTTGACCTGAGTTTTCTGGCTGCTCGTGTGTTAAATCTACAGCAACCAAGTTTGGCTGAATACTCTCTATAGATGGCCGTGTGAGGTCTAACACAGCATTTGCCTTCTCTTCCCCTGTGAGCAGTGGATGCAGCCCATGTGTTTATTTCTCTTTC
>JAACJT020000110.1:2211271-2250945 GCA_009936485.2 Gymnarchus niloticus | reverse complement strand
CATACTGTACGCACGCCCACATTCACGCTCACGGTAGACAGCACACCAGACTACCACAGAGCACATACTGTACGCACGCCCACATTCACGCTCACGGTAGACAGCACACCAGACTACCACAGAGCACATACTGTACGCACTCCCACATTCACACTCACGGTAGACAGCACACTTCAGCACATACACACTCGTACAATTACACTCATGAAGCAGACAGAAAACTCTGTGACAAATTAGTACTTCTGGTTCCTTTAATAAAAATAATAAACAAACAAAAACTGATACCACAGACGTAATGCCATTTAGTTATAATTCAGAGCATCTTTACAGCATTGCAAGTAATATAAACAAAAAATGTACATATTCTTGATAATTGAGATAAATATACATGTTTAGTTTTTTCTGTTTCCAAAGAATTAATTTTACAGGAGAGTGCGTGCACTGAGTGAGATCCAGCGGTACAACAGCCGATCTGGATTATGAAGAGCTTGTAGATCGCAGATCCGAACCCAGTGATTTAAATGATCAGATTGGTCACCTCAGCATTACAGAATATCACCCTTTTTGGCTTCCTTTGAACTGTCAAAAAGGCAAAGTTTCTTGCGATAAAATCAGCATGGAGTTTTTATCACACAAGTCAGTTAGAGTGGGAAGCTCTACTGGACCAGCTTTACAAGCTCGGGATTTGGCCAGAAATAATTCATGCATATTGTGCAATTGCATAAACATATAACACTTCTTTTTAGGGGTCCCCCAAAAGCCATTTGTTTAGTGTTGGTCTCACTCGGTTCCATTGTTTTGATAATGATAGCACTGGTAAGACCATGGAGATCTTAGACACAACCTTTATAACCAGTGAGGGTTTTCAAATGAACAACCCCAAAAAAACCCAGCACATTAAAATCTCCAGAGCACTGACATCACAACCCAAGCTCAATGCGTCAACGTGTTGCAGCTTCAGGAAAAAAGAAGGAGAAAGAATGGACCTTTAGGATCTTCTTCAACATTTTCTGGAACATTCTGATAAACTTTCAGATTGCCATCCATAGTGCACTGTGGCTCATTTTTGCCAACACAGTTCCCTATAGTTGTGTTTTTCCTCATCTAATAAATGCATAACACATGAAATAACACACTTTTGTAGCAGGTCACACAATCAGGTACTTCCTGCTTTGCAGCTTATGGTCTACTGTATGCAGACAGTGGTCTAAACATGGCAGCTCTCGGTAATCAGTCTGTCAGTATTATGAATTAACGAGATGCACACCAGTCAGCTTCAATTTTCCCTTTCAAGCCTTTTTAAAATTCATATGGATCCATGTTTCATGTTTTTCATTTCTCATCTCCTTCAGGTCCAGCTAAGGCTTATTATTTGGCGAAAGATCCAGGAAAGCAGAGATGGTGATCAGAGTGGCTAGGGAAAAAGAAATGATAGTATACATATGGAAGAGAGCACCGAGAGATTTCATACTCTGCTACATACGCAGAACTATACCACACGTGGCAAGTATGAAATAAATTCCACTTGCAAACCCTGCAGCACTTGACTACTTTGATCCCAGTTAACCTGGTTGAAGTTGTGATCTAAGGTCTGCAAGCTGGTAAGAAATGGTATCAGTTGTTAGTTTGAGAACAGCAGTCTCCTTACCTGGCCAGAAAGAGAGTGAAGGACTTCAGATTCATTGCTCACAGCCTCTAGACTGAAGGCAAAAAAAAACAAAAAACAAGATTACAAGGCATAATGTTGTCACATATTCATTGCTAGCATTAATTCAGAGCCATGTTGCTTGAATTTAAGTTAGGTCAGCGGTTCTGTGTTACGATCAGTCCTGGGGTGACCATGAGATGACTAACAGGACCTTCTGAGATTTCACGGCCCAATCACTCACTCTGCGGATTTTGCTGTCACTTCCGGGAGGCTGCCCTCTTCTACGTCAGACGCTAACAAGGGACAAATTGAACACCTGCTCACCGCACTATTAGCAAACACGTGCAGGGCACACATTTGTAAAACAGTCTGTTTTTTAATAACAAAAAGAATGCTTTCAGTCAAAAGTATAAAAGTACAGTAAATACTCAGTAATAGTTACGTTATGCTTTCAGTAAAGAATATAAGTACAGCAAATATTCAGTAAGAGTTACGTTATGCTTTCAGTAAAGAATGAGCACAGCGAATACTCTACATACTTCACAGTAAGAGTTACGTTACGCTTTCAGTGAAGAATATAAGAGTACGGTGAATACTCTACATACTTCACAGTAAGTTATGCTTTCAGTGAAGGGTATAAGAGTACATTAAATCATCTGTACATACTTTACAGTAAGAGTTATGCTTTCAGTAAAGAGTATAAGAGTACAGTGAATACTCTGTACATACTTCACAGTAAGAGTTATGTTATGCTTCAATGTCATTTGGACAGCTACAGACCATGTATCCAGACAGCACTAAGCCACACTTGCATTCTCTCTTTTTTTAGGTATTTAATTGACCATTTTTCTTTTTAGCTCTTGATTAAATGAATTGCACAATATAAATTGAACTGGATGTGTACTTACTCGCATCCCTTCCCAAGTGCCCTCCTGTCTCATTCCATATGCTGCCTGGGAGAGGATCCAGGTTTCCTTGGGACCCTGACCAGCACGGGTGGTTAGAATTTGGATGAATGGATGGATGGATGGACGGATCGATCGATCAATCGATGATGGATGGATGGAGAAATGGATGCATGGATGGATGGATGGATGGATGGATACATGAGTTGAACAAATTCATTTGAAGAATTTTAATCATGTTAAAATGATTGAATGTTGATTTTTAAAATTTCCAAAAAAATCAAATGTATATTTTTCAAGGTCAAAAGAACATCCATTAAAATAAAATTAAATTTTTGCCCTACCAGGGGTAACACAATATGTGTTCATTATTGTAATTAATGTTTCATGTCTAGGCTGAACTGGCTATGGTATGGCTTAAATAATTTATTAAACTAATCATCAATACTCTTGTGACTTTGAATGGAATAAGTGATTTGAAGATAAATTACTGGATGATTGTTCAATAGCGATTTATTGCTCTTTAAAATTCACAATGTACTATACCTGTAGCTATTTTCTAATTATGATTTAATACATTTAATAATGACATTTAGTAGAAAATACATGCATTCAGTTCAGCATAATTCAAATGAGTAAAATCTTTCAACCTAATTTGTAATTTGTAATTAACCCCGACAAAAATATAAAGTTGGACAGACAAATGGATGGATGAATGGAATTATTTAACTCAAATGCTCATATTTGGCATGCTGCACACATGATCTCACCGTCCTCCACGTTAAGCAAACACACTCTGTCCACTAGCTCTTTGGCCTCGGTGGCCAGCTGACCAGCAGGGTCTATGGGAGAGGGGGTGTCAGCATTCTCCGATGACGGAGACCCTCCAGAGCTCCTGTACGGCAGGGCAATGAAGGCAAAGCTACTGTATTTGGAAGGCTATATTTAAAGTATGCTCAATAAGTCAATACAAGCTTACAAATATTAACCTGAAATGATTCAAAAATACTAATAACTCACCCAGTATCTAGCCCAAATAAACTGGTGGAGGTCAGCACTTTGTGAACATTCTATACAAAAGAAAAGGAAACATGGAGTATTACAAATTTTGATGCAATTGATCACCAAGTATCACACCAATTCTACAGATTTTCTACGCATTTCTTTTTTTCTAATAATTCTAAACTCAGGCTTTTATTAAGCAAAGACCCTATCCTAGGAAGCATAGGGCGGAACATGCCTGTCCATTGCAGGACACATTCACATACACTGTGGACCATTTGTCTGTTACCCAAAATGCACTGTGAGGAAACTAGAGAAATTGGATATAACTGGAGTTAACATGGAGATTATGTTAACTCTACACACAGAGTAGCGGTGGGATTTAAATCCACAACCATTGAAGTGTGACACCACAGTGATACCCACTTATACAGAATACATTTACTAGAAAATAATATTTAGCAATTAAGGTAAAACTGTATGCCTGCTCTTTATGTACAAAGGTGGTGCAAATTTAAAAAGGGACATGACTGAACTGAACAGAACCCACACAAACATTGGGAGAACATTAAAACTCCATACACAAGGAACCAGGGTTCAAATCTAGAACCTAAAATTTGGGAGGCTAAAATTTTACCCTCACAGTCAGCCACAAGAGGGCAGTGTGGACACAGATAAAATAATCAGTGCCATCCTCACCTTTGGCAAACAAACGTTATGCTTGTGCAGGAGACACATAAAGTATGGATTATTTACAGAGGTGTAATCATTTAAAATGACTCGCTGATATGCTGGCACCTCAGCAAGTGTGTCAAAACTGAGGGAAGGAGGACCGATCACCTGTGCAAATCCCAGTAGCTTTTTGTTGGAAATTTCCAAATGTTTTCTGCTGAGCTCCGACTTCCTCAGCTGACAGCCAATGACAGACAGTCTCCGGTTCAGTTCCATGATGTCCTCCTGACAGAAGACAAATGGCAGAAAGCCTTCACATCAGCTATCAACAAGGTAGGAGACAGGCACTGAGATGGGTCAGCCTTCACAGCCCCCTCTCAATTCAGCGTATTCTACACAAAAAGGCAGAAAGGAGGCAGATGATGGATTGGCAGATATAACTGGGAGAAAGAGATGTTAATAAAGAAGGGAGAAGAGTCAAACCTCTGGCAGCAGAGAAACATAAAGCCTACCTGGCCTATAGAGACAATGAGAATGGTGGCAAACGGCACAGTTTATACATATTGGTGTTCATCTTTGCTTTGACAGGTCCTATCAACAGCAGGATGGATGGCTGGAATGTTGAGGCATCCAAAGCAGAACTGACCTTTCTTTCACCTTTGCCAATGTGAACACACACACGAGTAACACAACAAAGCACACTGAACTGGACTGAGCTGACGGAGAGATACATGCAGGACTGTGCTTGGGGATGTCTGGCCTACTTTGGGGGACTCCATGCTCTTCTGCCTGTATGCCGCCAGTTGGTTCTTCAGGTCTCTGATCTCCGCCTCCAGCAGGCAGATAACTTCCTCGTAGTCCTGCTCCGCCCCGCAGGTGTGCCGCTGTGCCACCTCCACCGCCTGCAGCCTGCTCCTCAGGGTCCGGTTCTCTGCCAGCACGGCCTCGGCCCTCTAGGACATCATGCTGCCCTGCGTCATTGCACCCAAGGCTGCCTGGCCAACACTATTACTCAGGATGACCAACATGGCCTGCATGGATCTACAGCTGTACATCTTCTCTATATACAGACACGGTCAACTTCACTGCGTGAAAGGGCGCTAAATCACATCTACGACCTCCTCAACAGACACTCTCCAGCCAGGAAGTCCATTGGTTTCACAAACTCAGTGTCAAAAAGTTCATTTAAACATGAGCTGTTATTAGTACATTACACTAGCTGGCATCTCTAAATTGTACGCAGTGTATGACCTGGTGTGTGAGGGTGTGTCCTGCGATGGACTGACATCCCATCCAGGTTGAACCCCAGCCTTGTGGCCTGTGCTGCATTGAATCGGCCACAGAACCCCCCACTAAAATGACCAGGATAAGCAGTTTGAAGGCAGACAGAATGATGTTATTAACACTAACATTACAGCTCTATTACTATAGCACATGACATGTTTTTTATCCACCGAATGATATTAAAGCTTAACCCATTATTTACCAGGGGTGCCAGATATAGCCGCCATTTCTGCAGATGGCGCGCAGAAATGCCAGATATACCTGTCACCCATGGTAACGAACTGGTTAAAATTTCACATATTAATACAGCTAGAGTAATTTTACTTGAGCGGTTTAGGTTAAGAGTCTGGCTAAATGGAATGACCTCCTGGGAGCTCATCTAGTGACCTACAGAGTACCAGCCAGTGCTCCTAACCATCCTGCCAGTCATTAAAAGTGTTTTTAACGAGGAGATCAAGGCATGAGTAGACTTGGAGGCATCTAAACTGGACCACGGGCAAAGTATGTACGTAGGTCATTGGAATAGCTGCAAAGGGCAAAGATGAGGAAAAACAGTCTAAACACCCCACTAATTCCCGCCAAAAATGTCCGCTAAACTAAGCAATGGCAGCGTGTGGCGAACGGTCTGGAATTGGCAAGCCACTCATTGGCCTGTCATGAAAAGTGAAGTCCTGCATGTCCAGCAGCCCATTGTGCTGATAACGCTTACAGTAATGGGACAGAATAGCATCACCATGATCTACTGTAATGTCTGGAGGACTAATGGATACCAAAGCCAGGGAATATTACGGAACCACCGGGCCTGCCTGCCGACGATCATGTGACCGGTACCTCGGCCGACTTTTGCAGCTCTCCTTCGAGGTTCCTCTTGCTATTTTCCATGTCTTTCAGCAATATCTAGAGAAACAAGACGACAAACCGTCACAGGTCAAACTTGCATATGAAAAAAGAACCTCTGGCAAACTTGATGGATGCCAGTTTTTGACCGTAACAGAGCTGCAATACCGGCAGGCATGAATCCAGACATCGATTGGTCAGATCAAGGCGTGTCCTACTGTGGGGACCTGGCTTCGCTGCATTAGGTGTGTGAGGCGGCTCACAGGAAGTATACGGCATTCTTTCTGGTGGGTCAGACAGCTGGATGTCACCCCCTTTCACCCGTCTGTGGTGACGTCTACCTTCGGGCAGCCTCTGAGAGGACCGTGGAGGGAATCAATCACATGGCACCCTCCTCCGAGCACATCACGCTCCACAGAGACTGCTGAGCATGCATGGCTGGGCGTGTGTGACTCTTCACACCCAGAGAGTGGGTGTGGATATCATTTGTTCATCAAGCAAGCCTACGGATGACAATGGACTCTCCCAGCCTTGGAGAAAATATGATGAACCAATACATATACAGGCATATATACAGTTAGCATAAAAAATGGCTGAGCCTCAAGTAACTCAAGATGGAAGTGCAGTGAGGAGGTTCACTCTCAGGAATTACACACTTCCTCCTACCTTTAACTGTCTGGTCTTCTCCTGTAGGTGGGAGACAGCCACCTCAAATGGCTCCATTCCCTCACTGGTGTAGCTGTGTTCCGGCTCCTGAGCCTATAAGCAGAAGGTGTAGAAAGTCTGATTAATATTAATATTTACATCTCTGCTTGCATGATTTAAATTAAATTGAGTTTAAATTGCTTGCTTTTGTGAGATTACTAGATTTTGTAAAAAGGAGACATTGGGACAAAAAGTGTACAGCAACAGCTGAAGGGTTAAGCTCTTAAATGTACGACTTTGATTATTTCTTTGAACAGTTGAATGTTCATCTTAAAATTTTCAATCTCCTTCTCCTTTAGACAACCTCGCAAAAACTGAAAGATCTGTTATTTTCAGACTGTCGAAGAGGCGCCACAGCAGTCACACAAGGATGCAGTTCCGAGTTTTCTCTCAAGAACTTTCTGGAGGGTTCTTACTCGGGAGTGGAAGGCAGACGTGTCGACCAAGCTGGCTGCTTCTTGGTAGGAGAACATGAAAGGTTCCTCTGCCAGACCAGCCTCTTCTAGCTTGTCTTGAAAGATGTCTTGTGTGGCCTCTACAAAATCTGTCCCACAAACATAAATACATTTCCAAATAAGAGAGCTCATCCAAAGTTATGCCACTAGAGCTATTTTAACATGGACACCTACAGTCCACGAAGAACTAATAGATAAGTCACCAAAGTGCTCTTCAGCAGTTTGAGTGGAGAACCAAGATGGCTTGAACTTTGCAGCCATTTTCTACTATTGAGCCATAAGAGAAGGCCCCATGAAAGTCTGGTCATTGACTGGTTTTTCGATTACCATTTTCTGAATGACAAAACCATGATAAGGACAAAAAATCTTTAGAGCTATGTTGTCATTCAGTCTACGTGTGTCTCAGTGTTTCAGAGACAAGTGGTTTGCACTCTGTTATTTTAACCTTTCTCCTGAAGGAACTAGTTTTTATTTCTTTTAACAAACCTACACATGATACTCTAGACATGGGAGGAAATCCAAGCGCTCTTAACGGTTTGAGTAAACGCAAGCATCTTACAGAACTTGAACTTGTAATGGAAAAATACATAAATCTGACTGTTCAGCTTCACTCAGCTTCACTCCTGGAAAAATAAATAAGACAGAGTAGGCCAGGGTTTTATGAGTACTGCAGAATTCTTTTTCCACTTGTAAATCTCTAATTCGTATATTATTAAAAGAGGGTGAAAATAAGACAATTCATCCATAATTCAATTCTCTTTGGCCCCTGTGCTCTGTGATACCTGAACATTTAATGGCAAATGTGAGTTTTTGTTTTTGGCAATCGTAAATATTCTTTGACTTTTTCATTGTCAAACGCCCTCAAAAAGAGCTGGATTTGCAAGTTAACGCATAAAGAAGAAAACCAGTTCACTCAGAGCCCGCTGCACACCAGGGGCCCCGAGACACTCAGTAACTGCGTAGCACTCAGCTCACCTCCATAGGACACAGTTCCTCGAGAGTCCATAGTCAGGACGTGCATCAACTTCCTCATGTCCTCTTCTGTAACCTCCAATCCCAGGTAAGTGAGAGCCTTCAACAAAGAAATATAATAGCATGTTATGTCATAGTTTCAGATTTATATGGTCACTGTACAATACAACGCAACCCTGCCCCGGCGAGCAGTTGGTAGAGAAACGGCTGTAAAACACAAACACAAAACACAAACAATACCGCAATTACGCCTTCAAACTCTTTGTAAACCTCTTCCAATTTCTTCCCATTTGCAAATAAAAACACCATTCTCATCTTCCCACTGCTTTTCCTGCTGAGGGTTGTGGTTAAATGAAAGCATTTCATTCGACATCTTAAAAGAATTTTAGACCAGTAGTGCCATGTGCCATTAAAGAATATGAGATGCTACAATAGTACTCTTTATATCCACGTTTGCTTGTCACTTGGACTAGTGTCCACCTGTCAGAAATTGGACAGCCGGTGAGGAATACTCAGGGCTGGTGACCAATAATCACTCAGGCAGCCTTATTCGTGCAGAGGGCGTCATTCAGGATATGACTACCAGAATCTCTAATCAGAAGATGGCTCAGATGTTTAAAGCCCGCCCCCCACTTTTTAATTTGATTCCTGTCCTCTGCTTGGATATTCATCACAACGCCTCCCTTCCTGTGGCCCCTTTCACTTCCCAAGAGAGTCAGGACCACTCCAGCAACCCTGGGATTCCACTACCCTGCATCTGCATCACAGATTAACCTATCAAAATAATCTGCCCCTCCGGGACTCAGCCACCCACCACTGCCTGACTGCTTTCTAGCTCACACCCTGTGATAGCGAAAACAAAAAAATCCCTGACATTTGAAACGGCTTACTGAAGTCACAGGAGACAGAGGTGGGAGTGTTGTTTATCTCCTTCATGAATGCCACAACGAGGACTGCAATTATAAAGGGCTGCTGACTCACCAGGACCATATTCAGTGAATTTAGGCGGATGTTGGGGTCCAGGGTGATCTTAGGTTTTTCATTTGAGGCCGTCCTTAGCGAGGTGACGGGAGCTAGACGGAAGGAACAAGGACAAACACAACAGCCATTTCTCTGAGAGTCAGCAGCCTTGCTGACATTTCTTCACCAGCCAAAACTCAACACATTTCAGACCCTAGACAGGTAAAGAACAGTTTGATGTAGTGGACAATAAATTTACAGCCAAGATGTCTGGTCTATCTAGATTCTCACCTTCCACTCAGATTCCACTAAAACTTGATTCAGTAGATAAAGCTGTAATCAAAGTTCAAAACATGAGAAGACCAAAAAAAAAAAAAAGTTGAGCCTGTGCCTGCGATTTGTTAGAGCTTGCAGCAGCTGTCATACTGGTTACCTGGGTTCGAGGAGAAGTGCCTCGACATTACAAGAAGTGCAACGACACAGCCGAGTGACAGGCCAAGACGAGAGATGAGGTGCGTTCAGCTGTGAAGCTCCAGTGCTCTGCACTGACTCACTAATCCTCTTCAAGCTCACAGGTGTAGCACACCTGACAGTTTTGACATGACCGGGGCTGCTCTTCAGCATGAGAGGATTGAAAAGCTGGCACAGGGGATTCAGACCCTAGCCTCCCTGTGCCTGAGCACAAAAACACAAATTAACTGGAGAAAAATAAACGCTTCATGTGAATCCTAAGCCCACGCCTAGCCTTACCTTAATACCAAATTTCACATTTTCAGCATATTGGAACATAAGCCAAAGTGACTGACATAGTGGAATAAACACACCACTATGTTCCTCTACTGTCTGCCACCAGATATGTTGGGGTGGCTCCGGTGGCCTCCAAATCCGACCGTGCACTAATCTTATTCCCTGTCATACCAGTTGTCTAGGTCCCTATCCCAAACCCATCATGTTCCATGCCTCCACCCCTCTACCTCCCAATCACCCTTTTCCAAACATTTTCTAGTGCCGAACTCCATATCCCATGCAAAACCCAATAGGTCCGACACAGCGTAGCTGGACTGATGAGAGTATAATACTGTCACTTCCAGAAGGAGTATCATGGACACAGTCATTGCCAGGAACTTCCCCGTCTGTAACTGCAACCTACTGCAAACCACATACCAGGCATGTGGTGTAGGCTCTGTTTTAACTGGATGTGAACAGGGACTGATGCGATATCGGATATGGCCAGATTGATGGACGTAATGTAAATGCTATCCTATCTATCAGGGATTAAAAGGACTGTCGAGGTAATGGTCAGTGCATGTCATCCTTCGTGGTCCTGGGCAAGGACTCCTTAGTGCCAGGCCGGGGTTTACTGAGGGTAAGTGTGTACACTGTTCTGGGTAGGCAGGATGCCAACTCCAGCAGTGATTTGGATGAGGTAAAGTGCAGGAATCCCTGGATGGGGCGGCTGCCGGCTTACAGAATGAAGGAACACACTGGGTAATGAAGATTATCCATCTTATTTCTTTCACAGCATACCCCCTTTGTGTCCTTATTAATGATCGTGACGATTTTTCGAGCAGGGAAATAAATCAGTTGCTAGTGCTAAATAGCCAGGGGAATACTATTTGAGGTGGATAACCATAAACCTATAAGAAGGCATTTGTGAGATGGTGAAACAGTACAGCAGATCATTATATTAGCTTAATATGATGTCATTTCTGAAAGGATGTAGGGGTGATGCCAGTGAAACAAACCAATAGTTGTACCTACAGTGTTAATAAAAACCCTGCCTTCTAATGGCTGGCCTGTTAAGAATACTGTATTTGAGCCTGTACACTGCAGTGTGGGGGTTAGCATTTCTGAATTATGCAATGTCATGGATAAGAGTATTGAGGAACCTTTGGTTAACCTTCCCTCCCAGGTGAGAGTCCTGGACAACACTCAGAATGCCTAAAACTGGAGAACCGGTTCTAGTTCCCTGTGGGACCCAGCCGACTTTAGAACAGCTAGCATAGGTCAAACTAACCCAGAAGATATTTCTGCATGGATTTCTTCTGATACCTGGTCAAACCTCTGGCACATGACAGATACAGCCTACTTGGTGAGGAGGTTAGGTTCCACCTGTATCTGACTATCCACACAAAAAATTAGTTTCGTACAAATTGGCTAAATGGCTAGAATGAGTGTAATTGAATAGGACAGTGAACAGAGCAACCTTATTGTGCTGGTCCATACACAGCACTGCATTCTTCATTTCTGTGTCATCTGAGGTGTCCAAGTCTCTTGTGTATTTCAGGCCCCAGACTAACTACTTGGCGGAGAGGTTGGACTGAGCTAAAGTTTATTGGTCCTTGCCACTAGAATCTGCTTCCCCGACTGTTTGATTTGCACTCACTTCCAGTCGTTTTTCACGCAGCACAGGCCAAGTCCTTCACCCTCATTGTGTATCTGAACAATGACCTTGTCTGTAGCAATGACTGGTCTGGCAAACCCCAGACACCTCTTCATTGGCTGAAAACCTGGATGAAATTGGTCATAGTTTTTAATCAAAATGTACTGACCTCTAGTGGAGAACAATAAATATCAAAAAGTTTAAATATGAAATAGGTGTTTCCTTCATTTTTGGACGTGTGATCATTAAGGCACTGTAAATTGTAGTCAATGTGACAATGCATAAACATGATGTAACGGCCAAAAAAAATTCTACCATTTGACAATTTAAAGAAATGTGAAATCCATTTATGATAATCAAGTTAGATCATAAACATAGGGGAAAAAAAATGGAATTAGCTGAAATATAACCAAAATGTTTGACAAACTGTAGGAGCACACATCATCTCAAAGTCTCACAGACTGAAGAACTCAGCGTGATTTCTGTTCCCAGTGACTTGAATTTTAAATCTATTGTACCTTCTGACTTTGATCTATCTCTCTTCCACTAAAGCTTGTGAGATATAACCAAATTAATCACATAGTCACTAGTGTAATATAATCTTGTGTTCTGGGATTATTAAGGCCGTGTACCTGTACTGTGTCACAGTATTCTTTGAGCTAAGATATTGAAAATAAAAGCGCAGAAAGTCAATGTCCATAAGACACAGCGAGAAAAACAAATACTGCTTGACAAACATGAATAAACTCATCCTTTTCCAGTTCCATTATTGACAGACATTTCATCTGAACACATAAGGCATTCTTCTAATGGTTTGATTAAAATGCAACACTGGCTCATGTACAATCACGAAACATTAGCGGTCTATCGTAATCTTATCTTAATCTTCAATGTTACGATATATCCAGTTTAACCAAACAAGCCAATCAACTTCCTTTGTCACATACAGTAACTAATGAGGTTTAACTAGAGCAGGAGGTGTTTGTAGGTCACATTAAATAGTTCGGCTCTGATGATGGTTTTGCTTGGCCGCTTGACAGGAAAAGACTTTGAAATGAAAATCTTTGAAATGAAATGAAGCAGGGCAGAAAATATGTTAATAAAATATTATATACACATAGGTATGTAGTATCTTTTCATCATTTTGAAAAAGACTTCAGAAAGAAAGCACACATAAAGATCAGTGAGGACGTGTACCAAGGAGGACATGACTAAACAGTGTGAGACTGCAAAACATAACAAAAAGCCTTTTTGATGAGCATGAAAAAGGTGAGATTCAGGAATTAAGCAGCTACATCAGATTGTAAGCATTTTTCTAATGCAAGATTAATGGGAGCCTTGGGCCTACATCACAGAGTATAGGGCATAAGGCTAGAGAACACCCTGAAAGAGACGGCAGGCTTCACAAAGGACAATTTATGGAGACCAAAGAGTTCCAGGAAGAAGCTCACAAGAACCGGGTAAGAACATGCAGTCTCCACCCCATTCATGCACAGACTTCCTCACTGTAGTTATGGAAGTCGCTACATTACAGTCAACCACATATGTAAGGCATAGAAAGATGAAAGTGTGATGTTATTAGAAAGTGAATTCAAATAAGACCAATGGTTGAGCAAGGAGAACTACCTGGCACATCTGAGGTGGGCTCATCTGGGGTGGGTTCCTCTGGAGATTTCTGAGAAACAGGGACAGACATTACATATACCAAAATCACCCATGCTAGCCCACAGCACAACAAGGAACTTGGTGTCCAGAAGGAAATTTATGCCAGCTTCTGCGTATTTTCCTTACTGGTACTTTTCCAGAAAGTGACACATCATTCCGACATTTTTTACAGACAAATATTTTCTCGAAGCAGTTAAAGTTAAATACCTTACTCAAACGTACTCTCATATGACTTGAAGAGGTTCCTGTCACATTATATTTACACCCGGTAACCTCTATGGTAGTTTTACCATAAATATTTGAACTTCACAGGAAACAGCAACATTTGCATTAGCTTCACTATGAATGAAAGGGTTGATGATAAGAACTCACTTCTGGAGACCTTCCAGGAACCTTCAATCGACATGAGCTGAAGTCATTCCCTACACTCCTCTGTACTCCATTTTGTAACCCAGTGTTGCTGAAAAACCGGCCTTTCCCAGGAATGAAAGCGATGTCCACCAAACCATCTTGGCTTTGGGGAGAAAAACAAATAATGTTAAACCTCACTATTGTTATTTTTTTAAAACGATGGCTAAGGAGCAGTGCATGGATACTTGGAAGGAACGCTGGCTGAACTTGGCTTTACCTGTATTTGGTCTTGTTGATGATTCCCCGAGCCTCTTCATGTGTGACCCCTATTAGTGACTCCTTGTTGATGGCAATTAGCTGGTCTCCTGGTTTCAGGCGGCCATCCTACAAGCAATACAAGACCCTCAGACAGGTCTACATGATGCATGTACTCTATAAGAACAAAATCTAGCTTGTAGAACAACTACGGAGAACATGCAAGGTCCGTCCGTCCTCTTATCCTGCTCAGGGTCACAAGAATGGGCTACTCTCTAGATGCTGGTCCATCACAGAGTACACAGAAACGTTATAGGTAATCGAGAGACCCGAACGGGCTCAAGCTTCAGCAAAGGATTAAATGTCCAATTTCATTAGCTGAGTTCAACAGTTGTTGCAAGTACATAACACATTACCCAAACCACAACAGGTCATGTGTCACCTCAAAGAGGAACCAGCCCACTGTGGTCGACCAAGGAAGTGGAAGCATTCCTTCAGTCCAAATGGCAGAGATCTAACCCAAAATGCCCCATCTTATCTGCACCACTGAGGGTATTAAGGGCCCGATGTTTGCTGCCCACCTCAAACCTCAGACGGTACTGTCATAAAAGTACAGCAAAGGCAGTCTTCTTTCCAGGGCACGTGATTAGATTCTGAGAATAATTATTCACTTTACAGGCCTGCTGCCACCTTTTTTGAGCACGAAAACAGTTTCGGTCATCAATTACACACATGAACTGTTTTAAATATGTTTCCCATTTTTAACAGTTACTCTTAGGCTATTTTACTGAAATCTTGTTCAGGACATTGCGATGGTGCTATAAAATGATGAAGCTCTTGATTCCTCACACATCGTAAACATCTGCTGTTGTGTTTTTTTTTTTTAATACAGAGAGGTGTGTAGCCAAGCAATATAAATTCCCACGCGACAGAGTGACGCCTTTCTGTGACTCAACTGTGTATAGCATTGCCAGACACAAAACTCGAGATTGGTGGCTGGGTTTGAGGCAAGTGGCTCACCCTGTGGCAGTCACCCCCGGACAGCACCTCATGGATGAAGACCGCAGGCCCGTCGGGTCTGTTGGAGCCTCCACCGATAGTGATGCCCAGGCTGCAGGAGCGAGTCACGGCAATCAGCTGAATGACCCCTTCTCCTGGGTGACTGCAGGCAGAAACACCCTTATTTCACAGCTGTGGTCCAGAAAGTAAAATGATGGACCCCCACTCAAGTGGATGGGGGTTCATTTTCCAGTTAGGAGTGCTGCTATTAAATATTCAAGCAAAACTCGAAGTAGATTCCTTTAATAAAAGCACCACACTATTTAAGTGGGCAAAACAGTAAGCTCCTTTGAATAATAATAATACCTACAATCATAATTATATGCTTCTCTTGGAAAAGAAATAAAATCCATCTATCTTCCAACCACTTATCCTACTCAGGGTCGAGGAGAGGAAATAAAATACTACAGTGAATTTAAACTATGACTGTCAGCAAATTCTAACTTTAGATAACGCCACTTTAAAGCTTTATATTGTTATACCAGCCTATTCTTTTAACTCAATGCATTTGCCTTCAAAACCCCTTCAGCAAACTCGACTCTTCTTGTGTAAAATAATTTCCTTAATGACTCATGCTCTTGAATGAGTTTTCTGAGAAAGAGCACTGAGGTTGAGTAATAGTGTTTTTGCGTAAACAGCAGAAGATGAGCGACAAGAAGGGCTAGCTAGTGCTGTTATACCTGGGAGATCGCATTAGGAGCCCTGTTCCACTGTAGTTACACTGAGACCCAGCAGGGCTCAGCAACAGAGGGCTTTGTGACCGTGACGAGGACCCAGACGACGTGCTGTCCAAATGCTTGCCTGTTTCACATGAATGAAATATTAAGAATAAGGGTGTAGAACACTGATGTTTTAAAACAATACTGTGAGCGATGGAATAAGCATTTGTAATTTAATTGAGTCCAATGACAGACAAGTAAAAAAAATTCATTTTAATACAAGAGTGACACAGCAAGCTAAACAACAACTAACGGGGGACCGATCATTAAAGTGCGATCCCTTTTCCAACCCCCCCATATGTGCTTACGCAGGCCATGCAGAATATCAAACACAGGGAAACACACAAGCACTAAGGGCACTTAACAGGCAGTTATCGACTGATCCACTTGTTTTTGGACTGGGGGAGAAGCCAAAATGCAGTCTGAAGCTTTAGTGATGTCCACTGAACCTTTGTGCCAGTCATTTACCTCAGATGCTCTTCCCAGTTTAACCCATTAACCAGCACCATTAAACTGAACACATGCTTTCTCTCCCAGACTCTTATTCTAAAAAATGTTGACGTCCACTTAATAAAAGGCCAATTAATGTCCGTACATTGTATAATGTAACAGAAATTACACCAAAGTCATTCTATGAGCAAAAGCAAAGAATTGCAAAGGATTCTAAATATATGATTTATTTGATTTTGATTCTATATGACTAATGTAAAAAAAATCATGGCTAACTAAAAGACATCAGTTCTCCACTTAGGGTGTCATTAAAATAATAGCTCACACATTATCTCGAAAAGGCTTTTTTCACACATATGATGGAAAATTATCTGGTAGCAGGCATTCTGGCTAAATCTGGGCAGAGCAACACGATGTGAGTGAATGAGATGCGTGTGATTGGGGACTGGTGTGGTCAGCAGGACTCTGAGAGCCTGGAAAGGGCCTCCCCCTCGCAGAAGCCCTACCTTGCTCGATTGGAGAATTTCTCGTTGAGCCGCTGCTACCGCTGGACCCATATCTCTCCAGAAGATGGGCAAATTCTTCCCTTCATTGAAACATGAAATGAAGATGGAGATGATTAAAGCCTCTGTCCCTCCACCAAAGTTAACCAAAAGCAGCACATGTTACGTGCTTATTAGTTATGCATTTAAATCGCACTGGTACCAAAATGACAGAAACTGTGTCCACGGAAGTGCAGGGTGTAAGAGGACAAAGAAGCCAAGCAAGGAAGCAGAAAAATACATCTGTCATTCAACTGCTTTTCCCAGACTCGATCACAGGGGGCCCTATCCCAGGAAGCACAGGGTGGGGGGACAGCCTGGATGGAATGCCAACCCATCGTAGGAAACATACGTATGCAGGGCGATTATTCAAATGCAGGTCTGTGGAGATCAGGGGGAAACCGGAGAATGGTATTACTGTGGTTTTATACTCTGAGTGGGACTAGGATTCGAACCCTCAGCTCTGGAAGTATGAAGCAATTGTGCTGCTATGAGGACAGATAGGAGAAAAATACCATCAACAATTCAAAAGTGATCCGAGGAATCCACGCAATCAATATACTCGTACTGCTCACAGTCCATCTAATAACAGAACTGAGTCAGAAAAAATGCAGAGAACGCAAACTAAGATGTAAAATTTCATACAGCACATGGTATCCTAAATGATGGAACTAAATAAAACTGAATGAGATGTGCTATGAGAATATTTCCATTTAACAATCATATGTTTATTGGTCATTTATTCAATCATGAGTGCAGCAAAATGGGAATTATTTTGCACGTCCAATCTTACTCTCCATGAGACACAGGTGAGAGCAAAGCTTTGGGTCAGAGTACAGGATCAGTCATTTTTCCTGCCTGATCCCATACTCTGTTTTTTAGGTTGTTAGCCTTGCTCAAGGATCCACTGGTGATAAGATTGCTCGGCTGGCCACAAGATTCAATCCGGCAACCTACTAGACACAGGCACAGAATCCTAACCCACACAGCCACCACTAGCATTAAATACGCCTTTTGGCTTTTAGTAAAAATGTTTCTATGTAATAGAATATGATTTATCACCTACACATTAATCGTTATGTTTTATTGTCCAAAGATATCCAGTACAAAACAATATATTTTCAGGAGTCTGATTGCTAGAATGAAATCGGTATATAAGGAAATTTTGTTATACAGAGTATGTTAGGTAAAATAAAATTTGTAGTCTAATATGTATAATGTATGAGAACAGTAAACGAAACAAAAACAAGATGCATTGAATGGTCAGTGTTTTATACGGTATCCTGATAATTTAAAATTTCAAAATGAGAAATCTGTGTAAGGCATGACGTTTTTGTACACGGTTTGTGCTGGACAGAGAAACCTTGCATAGTTCACCGAACCCCTCAGGAGCAGATGCAGCCTCAAACTCTACCGGAGCAGCTCCCATGGGTAAAATATTTCTTGAGATAAATAAAACCTACACAAATTCCACCAGGAATTGTAAATGCTTCCTGCTGAATTACTCAGTCTCCAAGGCTTAAAAAACAGTGTAGTCTGAAAAAAAAAAGAAGTGTAATCGTTATTTAACACAGCATAATTTAACACTTGGACCGTATGTTTTTAATCCGTTCTTTAACTCAATAGCAATGGAAAGCCTTGCACTATTAATCCGCGGTAAAAAAGCAAAGTTCCGTATTTCCTCAGTGCCACCCTCACGGCCCACTGAACTCCTTTCATGCCAAAATCATTTATTACATACATGCACAAGAAGGTGAGATAAGCATGTAAATCAGTTCTAAATAAGGATACTACTCTTATGGCTAAGAATTTTGTACAGTACAGCAGCACATAACACCAAAGTCCTTATTAATATTTCAAAAAGCCAGGGTTTTAATGGAAGGCATCTTCAGTAAAAATGGTACTGTTAACTCCTACGATTGCTGGATACAGCAATCAAAACGTATTTCACTGCTTACAGGACTGTATGGGATGTGAAAAATCTCAAAGGGGAGGCTTTACGTGGTCAAGATGTGAAATACTGTATGTATAGTTAACTTGCTCCTTACATGCTTTACCATGCAATAAAAAGGGACGATTTGGTGTTTCCCACTTTAAAGATACTGTAATCTTTCATTTAACGAGGCACTTATTAAATGAACACTTTTTTCTCTTCCAAAAACATCTAAAATGTTCCCATGTGTGGCGGAGTCTGAGACCCTCCCACTCCTAATTAGGTCAGAGCAGCCAAAGGCATGGCCAGGAAACCGGGTCTGGGAGTGATGGGCAGAAAGGGTGGGGCTAGCACCAAGAACCATGTGGCGCCGGGAGGTTTCACTGGACCGGTGTTTAATTTCCTTACTGTGAAAGGGAACGGGGACATTGCAGGTGGGAACGAAGAATACACAAACGCTTCGGGAGAAAAGAAAGAGGCAAACAAGGAGGGACTGCTGGACGAGTGGGGCTCTGGTCTGGGTTATGTTGAAACAGGGTAAGACGAACTGGTGAACCGAGTCAGTAAGACTCATTACAGTTCTCTGACCCGCTTTCTCAACAGAGGCTGCAGAAATGGCTCCCTCTACACAGAAAAGTTCCAGATAAACATGAGTTCCGCATAAACATATTAATAAGGCTAAACACAACACTGACAACCGGAGTGCTCATTAAAGCACAGCAGCGGCTGAGTGTTTGACATCTTTGAGTTCAGTATTGAGCTAGAGTGCCACGTTATATTATGACCTTCTTTAGGTTCCCAAGATGGCACCAGCCACCGATGAATGATGACTTACCTCGCTTCCTCGTCTCTTGCTATGAGAAGTCTCATGTGATTGGTAGAGGATGCGGCTCTCAGAATGTCCACAGCTCTGTAACAGGACATAGTAAAACCAGCTATCACTATCACATGGGTATTCAAACCATGACACCTTTCACCTGGAAGGTTTCAGGATAAGACAGTGGAAACAGAACATCAACAATATATAATAATGATTCAAATTAAATACCTTTCACTTGTAACTCCTATTAAGCTCTCCCCATTGACTTCCATGATCTGATCTCCAGGCTGTAGATGTCCTGCATAACAACAAAAAACAACACTAGCAATCAGAATGTAAACAACAGCTAGAAAAACTGTCCTGAGTCAATATAGCAGAAACTCCCTGACAAAGAGCAGGAGTTTTAGTCCACATTACCTTTTAAAACAGAAAGGTTCAAACTACATGGTCTGCCAACTCAGGGTGTGGTGTTGTGAGTTTGCCTCCTGATCCCAGCATTCCCTCTGTTTATGGGCAGGTGATCAAGAGAACTGCTATCTCTGTATTACCATATATGTTCATTAGCTTGTTTGCATTAAACCCCTGTCTAGTGTGCTAATTCCATAATGGATCTCTATGCCCTAGCATTTGTTCCTGTGACAGCACAGGGTCCATTCATAAGCTGATATGACGAGAAATGGCTCCAACTGATATGCTGCTCTGCCTGCTATTGATGACTGAATTTCATACTACATGCAAATTACAGAAGCCTGGGTCACATATCTTTGGACTGCAGGGGGAGGCCCACATAGCATAGGGACAATGGGCAAAGGAGCACAAACAGCAGAAGCAGGATTCAAACCCACAACCCTGGAGGTGTGTGGCAACAGTGCTACACACTGAGCCACCATGCCCCTGAAAGCAGACCCCAGACATGAACATTAAACTGTTCTTTGGTGCCAAAATGCATCATGTTTTTATAGCTAATGTTAATATTTATAACCTGGAGGCGATTAAAAAAAATAGAAAGAATCAAATAAAGAACAGCAAGAATTTTGCAGAAAAGAAAAATAATCATAAAGTTGTATTCAAAAATGTAAAGAAAATTGTGGTTTGAGTTTCTTAGACACAGGATTATATTTGAAACACAGACATTTCAGTGTCACACACACACACCCAATCACACACACTCAAACTCAAGTTAACATTGTTTTTGTACTGGTGGTGGAAAATATAGCATCCGATACAGGTACCTTTAAAGGTTTTCAACCTGAATTAGACTGTCACTTCAAAATATGAAAAGGCCAAGTGGGATAGAGGGACCATTAAAGATTCTCAACCTGAATTAGACTGTTACTTCAAAAAATACAAAGGCCAAGAGGGAGAGAGGGACCATTAAAGGTTCTTAACCCAAATAAGACTGGCACTCCAAAATACAGAAAGGCCAAGTAGGATAGAGGGATCATTAGAGGTTCTCAACCTGAGTTAGACTGGTACTCCAAAATATATAAAGACCAAGAGGGATAGAGGGACCATTAAAGATTTTCAACCTGAATAGGACTGTTACTTCAAAATATACAAAGGCCAAGTGGGACAGACGGACCATTAGAGGTTCTCAACCTGAGTTAGACTGGCACTCCAAAATATATAAAGACCAAGAGGGATAGAGGGACTATTAAAGATTTTCAACCTGAATAGGACTGTTACTTCAAAATATACAAAGGCCAAGTGGGACAGACGGACCATTAAAGGTTCTCAACCTGAATTAGACCAACACTACAACAGTCCAGAGGGGCTCTAGAAACCCATAAACATTCTCAACCTGAAATAGACCACCACTCTAAAAGATAAAAGCCCAGAGGGGAATGAGGGGTTCTTGATAGTGTCTTGCTTATGATAGTCTATAAATTTGGACAAGCAAGCAACAGAGGAACAATGAGTAGACTCACTGCTTTATGTCCTAAAAGTCATACACATTAACCCTAAGTAACGAAATTACATTGACCTAATGCTGAGCGAATTAGCAAGAGGTATACATTATGCTGTAATTCATGGCTCCTGACAATAGTAAGCCCAGGTGGAATCTATTAGACTAGCCATCTCCTCCACTACCAGATACCTCCATGTATATTCAAGGCTTATTTAGATAGCCTGCTTCTTTTTAATTAATGCATCATTTTTAGCTTTAATGTTGTGTGATATTCACTTATAACATTCTCATTGCTAATCTTAATCTGATGTTGCGAGCTGAAATTTATGTGGGTCAAATAATTGAACAGATTTTCTGAGCAGATGTCTGGAATCTTATAAGTGGATGTTTTAAATGTGATCCTTCAACAGCTGGTCTGACGCACTATGTCTACACATCGGACTATTTGTAAATACTGTGTATAAATCAGCAAAAGACAGTACACACACTATAAAATTAAGTTTCTGGCAGTTAAAACAGATGCCACTTAAATCTGAGAGAAGTCTTCATGACTGGGAAGTGGCTTATAGGAGCTCTCTGTGAGTGACGCTGCGACAGCGTGTCCCCCTTGTCAGCACCAGCAGTTAACTAGAACAGTGACAGACAGTCTGGTCCAAACAAGTGTACGGTTTGGTACAGTTAAGTTGAAAGGCTTCGTCTGGTTGTTTTGTTCTGTTGTTTTCAAATCAAAGTAATGCCCGTGCAAATGAAAAGTGCATTCATTAATCAGTGCGCTTAACTGTGTGGTGATATTAAAAATAATTTAAAAAAAAATACATTTTTATTTTATTAACTTACCTTCGACTGAAGCAAGGCCACCTGGTAAAATCCTTTTCACATACACTCCAAATTCCTCTCCGGTGAGCTCCTTGACACCACCAATAACTTTAATACCTAGAAAGATCATTTAAGAGCCCGTGGTAAGCAAACTGCAGGCATCTCAAATGGAGCTGTTTGTCCGTTCATACCAAGGAGGACAATGAAAGTCAGTGGCTTTACAGAATCGCGCCACAATGGTTTACCAAATAAAAAAAAATGTGACTGTCATTTATAGTTCCTTACCGTGTAATGAACATTTGATTTCAAAAGTGCACAGCAGAGCAGGTTTAATATGGCCTTTAACAGAGAATCCAGGAATTTCATTTATATGCAAAGTAAAAAAAAATAAAACTAAGTCCTTCAAATTCATTGAGCGTGTTATGAATAGACTATAAACAGCTTATGTGGTACGTGGGAAATTTGAGTGAATGAGGATTTACAGGTGCTGAAGTGGGTAAAAGAGATGATACTAGGGCTAATACTCTGCCAAAGGGGGTGGACCACTATCAGCCTTGTTCTCAGTTGAAGCGAACCCATAATTTTAAAAATTCATTTATCACATTTATTGAGCCCCATAACAATGTATTGAATACACCTGTTGTCAAAAAAGCAGTGCTCCACCCAAAACAGGAAGTGGACGACACAGCTTCCTGCTGTTGGCTCAGCATGGGTTAGCACTAACTGTTAAATAGCACCTGAATGCCAAAACCACAGTTATTGACCAGTTACAGTTACTCTCCTATGTTGTTAAAATGAACGATGGATACTGCTGATGTATCCTTTCGTACAAAAACAACACAGCATATTCTGCTGAGATTATTTTTTTGTTAAGTGTTGAAATAGATATTCGCAGTAGAAGTAGAACTTCTGTGAAAGTGGCTGCTGAAAAAATGAATCCATCCATTTTCCAAACTGTTTTATTTGATTCAGGATCACAGGAGGACCTGGAGCCTATCCCAGGCAGCCTAGGGGACAAGGTGAGGGACGCCCAGGATGGGGTGCCAGGTCTTCGCAGGGCACAGTCACAGACACACACAATAAAAATAAAATAACAAAAAATAAATTAAAAACCTAGAATTGGTTTAAGACTAAAGACTTCATTGACTAAGTTAACAGAACAAGTTTTCTGTAAGACAGTAAACCCACCATACCCACATTGAAGCAGAGGCAGTGATGCCTTAATCAGGTCCTGTGACAACCATTACATCTGATCACTGGCGTATGTGGTACACCATACCTGTCATGCCCTGCCTCCCTGCTTCTTCTGTGTTTCCCCAGTGTGCCCTAATAGGGCACACCTGTTCTGCGTTTTCCCCTCATTACTAGTCTTTAAGAGCACTTCCCAGTCCTGTTTACCTCAGTCTGGTCATTGACATCACCACTGTGTGTTTCCTGCCTGTTCCTGCCTTGGTCCTGTCCCATGGATTAACCCCTGGTGATCCCTTGTTTTACGTTTTGAACTTTAAGTACCAGTGGACAATAAACCATCGTGTCATCCCCTCAGCCTGCCTCAGAGTGCTTCCATGCACACACCAGACAATACCAGCTTTCAGTATCGCAAATAAAGCCAGGGCTAGAGAGATGGAAATGATCAAAGCTCTACCTCTAGAAAGATAGCAGAAACCATGGATTTGGACAAACAACCACAGGATTGCCGATTGAAATATTTGCCAAACTCCTAATGTAGTAGGCCTACTCTAGTACATAGCAGGGCAAAATGGATGACAGTGGGTAAAACCTAGGTATTCGATAAGATATTAAGGTATTCATTTTTAAAACAGTATTTTACTCAGAAAAATGAATCTGCTCCATAAGCATTATATTCAGGGTACCATTTCTGCCCTACCTCTGCCAAAGATGAATGACTAATATCAAACAAAATATTTCATTATTACTAGAATGCATATTCTGTCAGCAATACTTGGACAAACTGACTCGATGATATATTCTTTCACCAAAACAAACAATGATTTGCATCCGTCGAGTCCGTTTTTACATATAAGACTGAAATATGTCCCAATACCTAAATTTTCATTTTTGTATGACAAGTGTTCTAAAAACACTTGCTGATCTGCAGTGTGGTTCCATAATCAAATATATTTCAGAGAGGAGGCAATGTGCAACTAACTGTATTTTCACAGTAGCTCTGTGGGCGCGGTTATGGCCACACACCTGCATGGCTCTGGGTTTGAGTCCCACTGTATGGGCTGTCTGTAGCCTAGAATTACTATTACATTAATTTACATGAAACTTTTAGGTAATCTGACAGTGATACTATCAGGTCATGTGACAACACTGAAAGGAAACAGCTCTACCATAACTACTTATTGAGTACAGGGTTATGATGAGCCTAGAGCCAATCTCAGAATGGCCAGGACACAAGGCAGAGGATAGAGGACAACCTGGACATGATGTCATTATCATACAAACAAGCCGTAGTCACAGCTAGATCTGCATATCTCTCCAGGTTGACAGAAGTAATACAGTAACGTTGGATTTTTTTATCCCTATACAAGAATCTGAACTTCTGAACCTAATGTCTTCCACTAAAGCAGTTAGCTCCATGTTAGATCCTATTCCTGCAAGGCTCTTTAAAGAGATTGCTCCATCTATTACTAGTAACTTACTAAACATGATTAACTCATTACTGTCTTGGATATGTTCAAAAATCCCTAAAAGTAACTGTTGTCAAACCTGTTCTTAAAAACCTAAAATGATCCTAGTGACTTAGCAAATTATAGGCCTATCTCCAATTTCCCTTCTTCTCTAAAATCTTGGAGAAAATAGTAGCAAAACAATTGTACTCCTTCCTATAGTGTAATAACATTAATGATGTATCACTCTGAGTTTAGACAACATTAGAGCACCAAAAGTAACAAATGGCCTGCTTATGACTTCTAATTGTGATTGTCTCTCCTTGCTGGTGCTTTCAGATCTTAGTGCAGCATTTAATACTGTTGACCATAACATTCTTGTAGACCGGCTAGAATCCCTAGCTGGTATTAAAGGACAGGCCTATAGAACATATCCAAGACTTAGTGATGAGTTAATGGTTGCAGTACCAAACTACCAGCAGTCAGTAATCCTTTATTGTCCTCTTTACGTTGGCTTCCTGTTCAATCTCGTGCTGGCTTTTAAAATATTGTCACTAACATATAACGCCTTGCGTGCCTTGGTTCCAGAATATGTCTGATCTTTTGGTTCCATATAAACCCACCATTTTGCTTTGGGGGCAGATCATTTATTAGCTCCAATGGTGAAATAAGTTACATTGGGCTGTACAACATTCTCCTACAGAGCTCCACACCTGTTTAGTCTAGCTTAAAGAAACTGTAGGGAGCTACTCACCCCCCAACTAGGCTATAGGCTAAGGTGTAGAGCCGGGTGGGGATCACTGCCATTGACTTTGGATGAACTGTTCTGTCAGTGCTCTCACTCCTGCTTCACATGTTGCTGCGTGTTGTTGGTGTGTTGGCTATCAGGAATTCCTCATGCCTGTGTCCCCACTGGCCTCTCCCTCATAGTTACAGTTATGGTGGCGTTCTTGCGGTTTCATTGCAATTATTCTGTTGTCTGAAATTGCTGCTCTGCTCATGTACTTCTTGCTCTCCCCCCACCCCCCTTTCTGGGATGTTCCTTTCAGACGTCTAGATTCAAGAGACCCCGTGTTTGTCTGATGGCCTACCATACCCTCCCTCCCCATTGCCTGTCCATCCTGACCAGCTTGCTGTCATCTGAGCCACTGAACCTGCTCTACAACTCGATCACTTGACTGCTTCTTCAAATATACTGTTGTCCATCTGATGGTTCTACCTCATTGTTGTTGATACTGTATTAGTGAACCTAATGAACATGTCTCGTCCGGTGCCGGCCAGTAAAGGGTGGGTTTCCCCTTGAGTTTGGTTACTCCCAAGGTTTCTTCCTCCAGAGGAAGTTTTTTCTTGCCACTCTCACCTTTGGCTTACTCTCTGGGGATCTTGGTTCTGTGTAAAGCACTTTGCGATGATACTCCTTGTTAGAGGTGCTATATAAATAAAATTGAATTAAAATGAAATTGAACTGAGACTCAAATCACTGATCTGTAAATGTATTGCAATGTGTCTGGTAAAGAAGTATCAATTACTTATCTTTTTACCTTTTTAAAAAGGCCTACGGAAGTCCCTGCTTAGGCTGGTCATCAACTGGCCAAATGTCCTATCAGATCTTTCTCTATCAATCCCAGAGACCGATCAGGCTACTTATTCCAACGATACACTGAAATTCTTCACGGTGGTTAAAAACACTTGCACTACACTATCCTTGATGGATCGTAAAACAATCTTTTTCAGCACAGAAGGCCAAATGAATGTAGGACATGGAAACAAACTTACCCAATCCATTCTCACAATCCAGGAATTCCATGAGGTGCACTGTCCGGTCGATTCCATACGGACCCATAAGAGTCCTTCATGCCACAACAGGGATGGGCGACAAAGACAAAGATTTTATAGATTATTTTATCAGCATTGCCTAGCTTGACGTAAAACTACCGCTATCAGAAACGGTCGTAATTAAACATCTCAGAAAAATAAAGTTAATTCAATCTGCTTCTTGTAAACTTAGCAGTGATGAATGTGGCATGAAAAATTAAACTAATAAATCAGAATCAAAATAGTATTATTTGATAACTGTACCTGCAAGCAATAAATGAAAAATGATGATAGCAGCTTTCTGTCATTCAGCTGAAAATATGAACATGTTTAGAAACTCGTTTGACTATTATGAAGGTCCACTCTCTCTGCATACGACTGCTAAGAACACACTAACCCTAACCAGCTGGACACAAGGACACAGGGAAAGTCGCCGAACTGCTGCTTTCACACAGTCATGCTTGTGAGGGAGTTAGACATTGGCTGAAAATAGGAGCTGGCTTTGTATTAACAAATCTAACCACACATGACATGGGCACTCTTTCTATATTTTTGGGATCTGCAGCAGCAGTGTGTCAGTAGAGAGGGCAGCGCATTTTACATCTTCAGGTGTATCCCATGGCTTTGCTCTAACTGCTTTGCCAGCGGAATGAGAATTGGGGCCCTTTTGAGCTCCTTTGTACTTGATTTATATATAGAGAGTAATAAGAAGAAGAAGAAAAAAAAAAATTATATATATATATATATATATATATATATACACAGAGTTAAAAGAAATAAGAAAAAAACACATTTACTTTGCATTTATCATGAAGGGTCACAGCACTGAATCAGTCATGTCACCACCATTCAAAGCTGTTGAATAGTAATAGATGTTCGCATCAAACACATGCACCTGGACACACATCATTAAGTGCTTTCTTTGGTGCAAAATTAATTTTATATTTAGTTCAAAAGTGTTCTATAGAGTATTGCAAACAGAAGGCAAGACAAAAGCAACGAGTGTACGAACCCAACCTTGGTGAAGCGCTTTCTCTTTAAAGCAAATGATGAGAATGTTATTCAAAACACTCGATTGAAAATACAATTTAAAAATGTAGATATAGTATACTAGCTGTACCCTGCCTAGCATGTGTAGGGCGAACATAAACAATGGGTCTGAATTCAAGTACCTACTGAACCTTCGTCTGATCTTAAAATTGAAAGTTTGCCCTGAAGTTCATTCAGTTGACACAACATTCATCTTCACTTTCTGACTCACTGAAATCCGTTTGTAATTAGATGGTATTTATTCATATCACAATTTGCCATTTAATCAATTCCATCTTACACGTAAACTGCTAAACATGAGTCGGAAACATTTAACTTCCTGCAAACCTCGAGCAATGACGTTTTAGAAACATTTTTAAAGGATCATGGCAAACTGTCAATAAATTAAAATGCAGCATGGCAAGATTGAACACTGACTAAAACTGAACACGTGAATTGTGTTGTGTTTTATTTTATAAGTAAAAAAAGTAAATAAAAACCTTACATTACGAATTCATCCAAATGTCACAGCCATTTGCATTAAAAGCATGCACTATGACCTCATTACAATCCTCATTCCTAATATCAGGCTCAAATCAAGGATTGCAGGGTGACTAATGACAGAAAATGATTCTGCTAAATCCTTTTACCTAATAAAGGAGCTGCACAGTTTCATACAATTCCAATTAAGTTAACATATATGAATAAATGAAGAAGAAATGATTGAAAATATTTGAGATTCAGACCCCACCTTAATCAATGGAATGAATTTTTCACAAGGTCTCAATAACAACTTCATAATCTATGAATTGCAAACTGTCGTACCTAACAATTTCATAATAGCAAACACTTCAAGACACCATTTGAACACAGGAATTTGTCATATGTACACATTCAGAATGCTGAATATGGCAGCTCTCTACACAGAAGAAGCTTCCAGCACGCAAGGCACCCATTTCTATAGTGCAGTAATACCCCTCATTTACCTGCTGATGATGACCGCTCCTTTATACATGACCGAAAATGTCGACATCTTTTACGTATCTCTCTGTGTCTGTTCCAGACAGCAAGATGCCCATTTTTTGATGCTCCCACATCATAGTGCCTTCAGCTCTCTTTAATTCCTCTGGATTTTACCAGATTACAGAATAACATAACCAAATTTGACAGAAGATGAACTCTTATGTAATATGGAAGCAAAACCAGGACCATAATTTTCTCTTTACTCTAAATCCACATTTCTATGTTTCTGATATGAAAGGTTGTTGAAAAATGTTGAAAACAAATTGGGGGAGTGATTCAATATTTAATGTCATATTTTATAGTAATACTTAATGACAGTAGTTCAGTTTCAGTGTTATTTTTTCCTATTGCATGAGGATTACAAAGTAATTCCTGAAAAACATGCCTTTTTGAAGTAATATCAAGTACCAACCGTAACACTGAACATTCAACAGTCATTATAGTCCAGCCAAAGTTGGGTCACCTAGTAAACCTCCAATACCAAATTATTTGCCAAAACTTTCAACCCTACTGGATTTGACTTTAAAAAAAAAAAAACTGCCAGAAAAAAACAATCTTCCAGGGAAGGGAATCAGTGGCTCACCAACAGACACCTTGTCTGATCTTTCCAGTTTCAGGCAGCCTGGTTGTACTCTACAAAGGTTGACACCCTCATTGACTTCATCCCAGATATCAAAATCATTGGTAACTTAAGGAATTATGGATCCTAAGCAATCTACACTGCCTGGCCAAAAAAAAAAGTCACCGTTTCAATTTAAATAAGCAGTTACAGGACTTAAGAGCCAATGGACTGGTCTAGGCTCAGCAAAGTTATGCAGCAATAAAATGAAATCAGCTGAGTACCTGAATCTACTGAATGACCAGGTTATCCCATTAATGGATTTTTTCTTCCCTGACAGCATGGGCGTATTCTAGGACAAAAATGCCAAGATTCTTCCAGCTCAAATTGTGAAGTAGTGGTTCAGGGAGCAAGAAGAATCACTTTCACACATGAACTGGCCACCACAGAGTCCTGACCTTAACCCCATTGAATGTCTTTGGGATGTGGTAGAGAAAATTTTATGGAGTGGTTCGGTTCTCCTGTTGTCAGTACAAGATTTGATGAAAAATTAATGCAAATCTAGGATGAAAAACATGTTGAGACATTACATAATGTCATGCAAACAATGCCACGACGAATGTTCCTTAATCAAAGCTAAAGATGGTCAAATGAAAGACTAAAGTGTGTGACTTTTTTTTGGCAGAGTGTATTCATTCACAGACTCAGCAATGATAGACACCCTTGTCATTGCTGTCCAATAGATTTTAATCGTAGGTATTAAAGGCACTGTCATTAGGAAGAGGTTGACTAATTGGGTGTCGTTGTTCCATCTCCACAAATGGGATATTTCTGAAATGCCCCGGATGGCCTTTTTAAAATGCAATGACTTTTATCAAAGCAGCACACAAGGTCTTTAAAATAAATTTTCTAAATCCCTGCCAACCAGAGCAAACAAAAATGTCCCAGGATCATAGGAGATTAAGCCTCATTAGTCTGGTCGTCCATCCATCCCTCTATCCTTCCATCCATCCATTTTTCACCCCTTATCCAGGTTAGGGCTGTGGGGGCAGCAGTCTAAGCAGATATAACCAGACCCGTCTTTCCCCAGCCACACTCCCAGTGCACCATCACTATACATTTGGGTGTACCAGGCCAAACATCATATTTCTCTATTTTGTATTGTGGCTTTCTCAAAATGTGTGATGTGTTACTTTGTTAATAAAAATTTTTTTTAGAAAAATATCTTTATTAAGTCACAGGGCTGAATATGAACTGATTCTGACCTGTAACTGTAGCCATTTCTTATTTCAGATAATATAACAAAGTGAGATGTAACTGTAAAGTTATGCTGAGATTGTCATTGCTGGATCACCAGAACAGGTCTGATATTATTTAAAGGTAAAGCCACAAGAGATGTTGTCATATCAGACTGTACATCTCTTATGATGTTCTCTTTTTAGTAGCCAACCTGATTATGGGCTCTGATAAATTATGATGTGATTAGAAACATACAGGATTTCCCCAAGAGAATTCCTGTACGTTATTTATTTTAAGAATGCTATTATGAATTCATTTTGTTTACAATGTTGTCTGAATCTTTATTGTGTTGAGTGTAAGTAACGTTAACGTCTAACTGCTAAAAAGGAGCAAATCATTTTTGAGTCATTACATCAATCTTGTGTTCGTATCCTGAACTGCTTAGTTTACATCAGTTTCTAATTTTCCTGCTTATAACAAAAAGTACCATTCTGTATAATTTATATATAACTGGTATGAAGAATAAAAGAATCTGCTGATTCCACCTTCGTCCTACTTCTATTTCAGTCAAATAACTTTGCATAGCAAGTCACAGGCGACATCGGATAAGGTAATTTAAAATGGCTTCCCAAAAAAGTAACAAGCGCATCCGCGAGCTCAGACGGTTGGTGCGTAAAACCAGTAGATATGAAAGAATACGTTTTTTTTTTAACGCACCCGTTTCTGAGCTTCAGTTTCGAGATGCTGGAAAACGCCATGCGGAGCAGTTTAGAAATATATATGGAGATTTAATATAGGGCCCTATAAAACGAATATTTATTTTACAGCTGGTGACTTAAAATGCTACTGTGTTCTGTTATATTTATGGTCAGCCTGTTACCACTCACTTGGCATGCCATGCTACCATCTTACATAACCATTCTCATAACTAAAACCAGCTGACTGCATTGTTATTTTCAGATGCTTAATTCCGGTGCTGAAGCCGTTGCTGGTGCTTTTAATCAGATTTGTGCTTTTGAAAAATGCTCGGTATGAGAGAATAGCCCATGGGAACTCTTTGTTCGGGTTTCACAGTTCGGTTTAGGGATGGTTGTTGAATTTATTCCCTGGTTTCATATTTTTGTATTTAAAAAAAAAAAGTTCAGTCCAGCTCAAAAAAATGTGAATATATCATCTTCTTTAGTCCCATCTGTGCATGACAAATTATACATTATATGCAAAACTGGAGTCGAGAGAAGCTTGAAGAAAACTGGTACATTTGAAACTAATAAAATGAATGTACAGACACACACACACACACACCAGCATGATGATTCCTCTCCGCCATCAGGCAACCATGGCAACCACATCTGTATCAGCACTGTAATCTCCAAATCCATACAGTGGGTTGTTACAAGATTAATATAAAATCTTGGTCATGCAGAGGAATCGCGAATCAAAACAGCAATTCTATCGCATGTAAGATTTCTGGCTTCAAACACATTTGCCCTACATCTTCTCCCAAAAGAAAAAGAATTAACTCTAACCCCCTCCAGGACTAGGCCAAAAAAAAAAAAAACAACGGGAAGCAACTAAGGCGTGACGTGTCGTGACAGGTCAATGCAATACTGATTTGTTCTGTTTCCTGCAGAGAAAAGTGGATGTGAGAAACAGGGACCCGCCTGCCCTCTACGGGCACAGAGGAGGATGACAGCCTGGTGTTTTGACACGAGAACAATTACCGTGTAGCCTCTATGACATTGAAGCCTTGAGTATTACACAGGTGGAGAAGGTTGACAGAAGGTTGTGCTGGCTCTAGATCAGGGTGTGCCATGGTGGGAGGTGGAACTGAAGTAGGGATTTTTCCCATCCTAGTAAGAACCCTGAGTCTGGGCCACAGGGAATGACTCTCCTTCCAGTTTTTACCCTATAAATACTGCTCACATGTCCTTGCAGATTTCATTTAACTTTAGTTCTGAATACTACAGATTGCCTAAAGGTGACAGTGTTGTGCTGTGAGTCAGCTTTCTATTTATTTTCTCGTAATTGGCAGGTGTCGTAAGGTGGCAGTTAATTTGTCTTCGTTAAGTTTATTCAAGACGGACACTTATCGACGCAATTACAACCAACGTCTGAAAAATGAGCGCATTGAGCAGGAGTCACGCATCCGGACGCTTGTGGAATTGTATCACCTATTGGGAGAAGAGTCAGCAACTTGTGCTGCTGCAGTAGAGTAGAAAATGAAAATAAATCAAAACTAATGATGTCAAGAGCAGAAAATCAATACAGGTCAACAGAAAGAAGGACTCTGTGAGTATGACATGTAGTATATCACAGCCCTGTGATTCAGCCGCTTGTGCTTAATGTGGTTTTTACATGTCTTTTGCATCATAGGTTAAATGTAACCACCTGTCTCTTTTAAAAGGCAACATTTTTAAACCTTCCTTCCATTTTCCAAACTGCTGGATTTGATTCAGGTTTGCTGGGGGGGGCCTAGAGCCTATCCCAGGCGAAAAGGTGGGGGACACCCTGGATGCAACCCATCACAGGGTACAGTCACACACACACACCCAGTGGACAATTTAGACATGCCAATTAACCGGCCTATAATGCATGTCTTTGGACTGTGGAAGGAAACTGGAGTATCTGTGAAGCATGGGGAGAACATACAAACTGTATGTACACTGAGCTGGAAATGGGATTTGAACCCTCAACCCTGTGAGCTGACAGTACTAACCACTGAGCCACTGTTCCCCCATTTTTAAACCTGTTAACTTTATATTAAGACCAAAGTGTTGAAGCAAAGTAACGCTATAAACAATACAGAACGTTTCAGTAAAGAGATGGCAGTCATTAATGTGGTCTTGAACCAGCATACCCAGTGAAGGGTTAGCTCTGGCTTGTAGTGTGTCCTCTTTCAAGGCACAACCATCACAAACATCTAATGGGTAGACAGTACAGTGGAGTCTCCAATATACAGCATACATCTGAAATGCGTGAAATTGGTTTCCATCTACCAAGTTTAAAATGGACACTATCAAAAATTGACAATTTATTTACATGTTGATGTTCCTCACTCACAGGAAAACATCACAGATAGTGTGTTTCATGCCTGAGTGGACCTCGACCTACAGCTGTCACATCTGCACCAGCGCTCCAGGCTCCCACATCACTGACAGGAGATTCATGTGTGAATCCCACATGAGCCCACGTTTCTTTGATTGCCATCAAGTGTCCCACCTTGGTTCTTTTGTTTTTTAAGTCTAGGTTCTCTTCTCATCTGGATCAAGTGTTTGGATTGTTTGGTTTGTCCAGTTTGTTGTTTTGTTGGCGTTGAGGTTGGGATCGCCAGTGTTGTCAGTGTTATCTAAGGTAAGGTCATTACCAGGCTTGCTTTTACCCCTTGTCTTGTTCCTGATAATGCCCTAATCTTGCCTGTTCATGTGTAATGCCAACGGTTCTAAATTTCTCTTGTTTATCTTTGAGTTCTTTCCCTTGTATTCAGGGCAAAGCCCGGTGCTTGTTCCTTTGCTTTGTAAACCTTGTCTGTACCCATGCCAGCATCCTTGCCTTGAGGCCCCACAATCCAAGAGACTGGTGTCACAGCACCCATGAAAGCATTAGCCCACAACAACAGTTGAATTAAATATTGTGGAATATTAAGCTGAAGGTTAAAATATTACATTGTTATGTTTTTAACATTCATGTCCCAAGGAACGAGGAACTGCTTTTGCTGAGAGGTAACAGCACAATCTGACAGAAGTTTAAATTGGTGTGCAATTTTGTCTCTGCAAAAAAATACATCTACATGATGATATTATAAGCAATATTTATCATATTGCAAACTAAGAGAGGAAGATCAAACGCTGTCAGCTGTAGAAACCTTAAATTTTCCTCTTGTTCATTTGCAGACTACTAAAGTCTCAAAACAGGAAAAAACTTTCATAAGAATCACATTTAACTAATCACACGTGGAAGCACTACTGCACTATAGCACATGCATGAGACAGGTCAGGATTTCTGTGTTCTTATTCACAGAACATCAATAATTTTTTTCCAAAATAAAAATTGTGCAAATTCTGCACAGGTAAGAAAATCTTGCCAAATTATGCCTTTTAATGTGTTGTAAACAGGCAAAGAAAGGATGTGTTGCTTGGCTACACTATCAACGGAAGCAAATAGCTTCAAAGGCAGCATTACAAAGCTGAAGCCGGGTGGCCACCCATCAATGGAGCTTTACAAAGCATGATTGCACTGCACACTTCAGCAAGCCAGATGGTATGACGAATGGAGTCAACAAATATATAAAATCAAGGACACCGTATGAATTTGAAGCATGGCCTGGATGCTGCATTTACTGAAAGTACAAGAATGTGGTTTTCAGTTGCTAAGCAATACGAGAATACTACAAAAACTATGAAAGTGCAGAAGTATTTTCTGGACAGCAAAACGTCTTGAGGCACTTTTAGGGCAGCTGTTATGTCTGAAAGGCATCACCTGAGGCAATACCATGATAAGCAGTTCAGTACACAATTAAGAGAATGCAATGCAAAGCATCCAGTTCCTGTACCATTATCCTCATCTTATGCAATCTGGACTGACTGCACAAGAAGATCCTGAGTCCTTTTCCATCACCACCACAGGGCTAACATACAGATGACCTAATAATTATATGGAAAGTCCAGAATTGGGCATTTTTATTATTTACTGAAGCAAACGGGTTCCAAAGGTCAGAGGCTAACTCACAGTGAACTGCGCTGAGAGCTCTTGTTTGTCCCCCTTGTAGCTGTACCCTACTGTCTAAATTTTATAAGTCTCTGCAGATAATTTTGTTGGTATGAGTTAACCCACACCTAGTCCTGATTTTTTTCACTAAGAAGTTTGTTATACACTTCCAGTTGTGTCTCGCTGAAACAAATTAGTCAGAAACAATCACAAGCTGTGAAAAGTAAATACACCCGATAGAGCAGAACTTGAGTTTTACCCCCACACCCAACCAGTGGAAAAATCTGTGAAGAAATGTAAATTGTCTGTGAATGCTTGCCCTTAAATGTGCAGTGTTGGAGCTACATTAACGGGCTTAAAACCAGGAACATTAGAGCAGAGCCTGTATTAACACCGTTATCGGAATAAAAGGGTCTGCTGACGGTGTGCTGTATAGTAGGACATGTCACGTGATAATCGTACACATTAAAAGACCATTCCTAGAATATTTTTCATATTTTATTTATATTTTTATGATATATAATTATACTCTCTTATCATGTTACATCTATATTTTTGTGTGACTTCAACTTTTCATTCATTCCCACGCCTAAGCTGAACTAATATGCGTATAACGCCGATACCTTTAAGTTTCATGAATCTGCTATACGATGCTGCGGCTAATTTCCTTTTAATTTACATTTTAACATCTCAGCCGTAGCTTTAACATGCTATTGTGAGAATGCATTTCCAAGAAAGTGAGGTTTTACAATAACTGCACGTCCCCATTTAATGGTGAGCACTAATTTAGGTCAGAAATTATTTCATTCTCAGAGGTCGGTGCCGCGATCGTGGTTAATTTCATTCAAAATCGTAACATTTGAAGATGGTTTAAATGGTTTTAATCGTTTTTTAGCTTACCAGTAGAGGAGTGAAAGTCCATCTAAATGATCTCTCCTTCGAGGTTTCAGATGGGACATTGCATCCAAAGCGGGCGTCAGTTTTAAAGAACCCTCAGCTCAGGCGGCAGTCTGAGTCCCTTTACGGCACGCATTTAAAAGCGTACCTCTGTTTTCAGGCCGTGGAAATAATTCCTCCTTTTGCTGAGTTCGTATCTGTCAGCATTCGTTAAACACGAAGTCAGTGACGGGGAGATGGCAAGCCAAGCATGGGACTCAGCTAGCCCGCTTCCTAATCTGCCAAACACGTGTCTTTGTGCTGACCTGACCGTCTGTTAAATGAACTCTCTCTTTCTCCTGCACCTCTGATGACTGTACGCTCGTCTTTCCTTTGTAGAAGTGGCACTGCTCGGTGGGCTTCTGCTGGAAGCTGTTTATGAGTGTGCTGGCATTGCATGCACAGAAATGTAAGCTCCAGAGACTGCAGCTAAAAGTATCTTTTCTGTGGAGGATCTGGGGAAAAGCCAGCATGATTCTAAGGGTCAGCATCATCACGCAAAATAGACGTAAACCAACACAAGCTAGATTTTAGAAGATGTGCCTGGTTTGAAAAAGTGCTTTAGTGGGTATAAGCCTACCCTCTGAACCCGTTTGCTGATGCTCTCTTCATATAATAGACCATGTTTCCTGGAAGAATTCAGTCAAAATTATTGACTCAGTTATATCCCATTTGTATGTGTTTTATAAGAAAAAATGTTAATTTTTCGTAATGTACTTGTTTTCTCAAAGCAGGTTTTCAAAGGTTTTTGAGACATGCAAGGGTTCAGAGTGCGTCCCCCATCACAGAAGACGCTACGTTTGACATTTGTGAGCTCATAGATTTCATTACTGAAGTGTAACCAGTGGTGCCCCACAGAGGAGGAGAAATTAACACATTAACATCTAAAAGAAGTTACCGTTAGAGTTAAGAAATTAAGCTAAAAGTGTTAACCCAGCCACTGGGGATGCGCTGTGTGTTTCTCCATGCCTGTCCCAAGCCGGGATAAATGGGGAGAGTTACGTCAGGAAGAGCATCCAGTGTAAAATTTTTGCCAAATCTATTATGCAGACAACAAAACAGATTTCCATACCGGATCAGTCGAGGCCCGGGTTAACAATGATCGCCACCAGCACTGTTAGCCAACAGGGTGTTGATGGAAATTGCACTCCTGTTGGCCAAAGAAGAAGGAGAGGGGGAGGGCGTGTCCGGAGGCAGGAGGAGAGGAGGAAGGTTAGGAGAGTGGAAGTGAGGGTAGAAACTTTGAATGTTGGCAGTATGACTGGTAAAGGGAGAGAGCTAGCTGATATGATGGAGAGAAGGAAAGCTGATGGATTGTGCATGCAAGAAACCAGATGGAAGGAGAGTAAGGCCTTGTGTAGAAAAGTCTTCTAGAACCGTCTAGAATGTAGGTAGAATGTTGGGTTCTACTGCCCTCGTTAAGTACCATAAACCTTGATTGTTCCTCCCAATGATCTCCTAGGTTACGGAGAACTGTAGTCATTCTAGTAGTCTCGTCACCTCAGTGATAAGATCCTAAGATTATATATGTAGTTCAGGGGCAAGTAGTAGGTGGGAAAGGTAGAGAGTAGAGTAAGAGCAGAGAGTAGAGAATGGAACAGCGTTAGAAGTACAGCAAGAGCTGGAGTTAGTCTAGGCGGGAAAGCCTTACTTCGTATTCAGTGTTCACGTGGACGTGTAACGTGCTTGAACCTTAATAAAGATCATCCAGGATCCTAACCGTGGTGTTCTGAAGTACGGATGGCTGAAATCCACAAGCAGCGCCGGGATAGTATTCCCAACAGTGATTTACACTGTACTTACAGTCCTTTGAGCTATCAGCGGTTCCCAAAGAACGGGAATGAAGAGCGGTCTCCGCTACATTTGGTCCTTCGAGCCGGATCTACGAGCGGTCTCCGCTACACCTTGTGTATCAAAGGCGGGTTCAAATGGTTCTACCATGGTGTGGATGGGAGGAAAAATGTGGTAGGGGTTATCCTGAAGGAACAGTATGCCAAGAGTGTTTAGGAGGTGAAAAGAGTGTTGGACAGAGTGATGAGTATGAAGCTGGAAATTGAAGGTGTGATGATGAATGCTGTTAGTGCATATACCCCGAAGTTGGGTGTGAAATGGATGAGAAAGAAAAATTCTGGAGTGACTTGGATGAAGTGGTGGAGAGTATACCCAAGGGAGAGAGATTAGTGATTGGAGAGGATCTCAATGGGCATGTTGGTGAAGGGAACAGACGGGATGAGGAGGTGATGGGTAGGTATGGTGTCAAGAAGAGGAATGCAGAAGGTCAGATGGTAGTGGATTTTGTGAAAAGGATGGACATGGCTGTGGTGAATATGTATTGTAAGAAGAGGGAGGAACACAGGGTGATGTATAAGACTGGAGGAAGATGTACACAGGTGGATTATATCCTATGCAGGAGGGTCCGTCTGAAGGAGATTGAAGACTGTAAAGTGGTGACAGGGGAAAGCGTAGTTAAGTAGCATTGGATGGTAGTCTGTAGGATAACATGGAGATCAAGAAGAGGAAGAGAGTGAGGTCAGAGCCAAGGATCAGATGGTGGAAGTTGAAAAATGAAAACTGTAAGGTGGAGTTCAGGGAGGAGTTAAGACAGGCAGTGGGTGGCAGTGAAGACTTACCAGATAGCTGGGCAACTACAGCAGAAGTGGTAAGGGAGACAGCTAGAAAGGCGCTTGGTGTGACATCTGGTCAGAGGAAGGAGGACAAGGAAACCTGGTGGTGGAATGAAGAAGTACAGGAGAGTATACACAGGAAGAGGTTGGAGAAGAAGTTGGGTAGTCAGAGAGATGAAGAAAGTAGACAGGAGTACCAAGAGATGAGGCATAAGGCGAAGAGTGAGGTGGCGAAGGCCAAAGATAAGGTGCATGGTGAGTTGTATGAGAGAGTGGACACTAAGAAGGGAGAAAAGGACTTGTACCGATTGGCTAGGCAGAGGGACCAAGCTGAGAAAGATGCGCAGTAGCTTAGAGTGATAAATGATAACGATGGGAACATACTCACCAGTGAGGAGAGTGTGATGAGCAGATGGAAAGAATACTTTGAGGGACTGATGAATGAAGAGAACGAGAGAGAGAGAAGGTTGGATGATGTGGGGATAGTGAATCAGGAAGTGCAACAGATTAGCAAGCAGGAAGTAAGGACAGCTGTGAAGAGGATGAAGAATGGAAAGGCTGTTGGTCCAGATGACATACCTGCGGAAGCATGGAGATGTTTAGGAGAGATGGCAGTGGAGTTTCGAACCAGATTGTTTAACGCAATCTTAGAGAGCGAGAAAATGCCTGAAGAGTGAACAAGAAGTGTAATGGTACCAATTTTTAAGAATAAGGGTGATGTGCAGAACTGTAGTAACTACAGAGGGATAAAATTGATTAGCCACAGC
>JAACJT020000110.1:2094571-2201501 GCA_009936485.2 Gymnarchus niloticus | reverse complement strand
GGGGGGACTGGCCATTCTGACCAGGGTATGCCACCCATTCATTGATAATTTATGAATATATACAATTTTTTAGCTAACCATTTTTTCAAGATAAATCCAATTATTATTATTTTGCAACTTTTGTGACATGTAATCAAATGACAATCAGTGTTAGTACGTTTTTTTAAGACCGGTCAGAAGGTACTGAACACATTTATTCTAATATGGATTGTGCTTGTCAACTGCTAAGGAATATTGTTTACACTTACAATACATTTTGAGTAACAATATAACAATGATTAAAACATGAAATTTAAGGCACTTATCAGTCAGCTGCGGGGGGGGGGGGGGGGTCATTATTCATTGAATATTGGTTGAAGGCATGGGTGCTATGCATGCAAGTCTTGGCCCTTTGTTTCCAGGTCATAGTACCACACCTGCAGCAGGATGGCGATGTCCACCAGGATCTGCACCCCTCCACACACCCAGAACTGGGCGGGGCTCTCATTCACAATGAAGTATGTTGTCTTGAAGACATCTCCAGCCATCCAAAGCAGCACCATCTTCACACTAATGGGTAAGAAACGGTGGGAGTTCCTTTAGAAAAAGCACAATACCTGGCTATCCGGCATCTCCTTAGACTAATATCACCCATAGTCACATGTGTCAATCACCACTTGTCTAGTGTAACGTCCTGAACTTTCCAAAATCACTGACAAACACATTGATGTGTACTGCACTTGACCCAAGACAGAATGTTTTTTCTCACTGCTGGAGCCTCAGATTATGATCCAGAACACAGTTTATCATGATGCTTTTTTTAAGTTTTCTTTTCATTTAGTATCTCAATGAGCCTTCTCATACCCATGGAACATGTGTTCATTGAAGTCACACGTTGTCTAGGTATGATTATATGGATTTTCTGAAGGACAAATGGACTAACCATAGTTCTGGATGCAAGTTTATCCCATTTCTAGGTACGTAGATATTTACATTTAGAAGTGATTGGCACAGAAACAGAAAAACAAGTAAAGTTGTGGGTTAGCTCACATGTCCATGGGACCATGTGGAAAAGAATTTTGGTATCATGCTGTGAAACGACAGCTCTGTGTCATTAGGTGTCATTAAGCCATCCAAAATGCCATATAATCTTCAGGAGGTGTGCTTCACTGTGTAAGAGTGAGAGATTTATGTGTGTGAGCTTATTGCAATAACAGAAACTGCATTAAGAGCTAAGCCCTCAGCCTTGAGTTAGTCGGGGCCAAGAGAAGTAAAACAAATAGGTGCAAAAGGGAGACAGAATGTTATGTTTTGTGTATAATTATCAGCAAGACACTTCTGTAGACAAACCAAGTGAGCCTGGGATGTGCTGCTAAGGCTCCTAAGGCTCAGCCACGCAGCTGGTTCAAACAGCAGAAACAGAGGAATTTGAATGGGGTGAACCAGGGTGGAAGTCACTGCCAGCGAGTATAAAGGAAGCCGCCTTTCCAAGGGGGGGTGGACTTGAGTGGACTTAAAAGGGGAAAACTCATGTCCCTGTTTGTCACAGCGCTTGGCAAATAAAATCACACATTCAAGAGCAAAGAGTATTGGTTATTTATTATCCTGTCGAAATTTCTACCACAGCCACCCACATGTATGTACATGGCTATAAACATACAGTATCTCCCAAAACATCTAAGTTCATGGCGGATTCTAGACAGTTGAACATCTCCTCCACAACACTTACAAATGCCCTGGTTTCTATCAGGAGATGGATTCTTGTTATGGCGTCAGAACTGAGCATGTAAAATTATGGAAATCACAAGATGAAATGCAGACTGCATCAAAAGCTACCCAGTGTGTCTTTATTACAAAACACTAAATAAAAGAAATTCAAGCAATATACTTGTAGTATAAACAACATTTGAGACCTGCTCTTTATTCAAAACACAAGCCACAGCACACTAGCTCTTCCGTAAAAAAAAACATTGAACATTGTTGCTGTGACATTAAGGGAATTGTACTATATTTTAAATGTGCCGGGGGAATTATGGGCATTCTTGGACGGCACTCTTGCCATAGTTCTTCTGAGACAAGTTTGGGATCAAATTTGAGAATACGTAGCTACTATTTATGACTGTTTCTGTTCCTGGTCTTGAATCAAATAAAGGTCCAAAAAATAAGCTTTATAAACAAGCCATAACAATAGTTTAATGACCATCTGTCACTATTTTAGTGCCTAGATAAGGGTTCTGTTACAGAACTGGGCAGTCTCGTCCCACCCCTGTGCCAGAAAAAGGAAGCCATTCTCCCTCCTTCAGGTAATGTTCCACCAGGATACCTGTCACTCCTTTTTACTCTTGAGCATTGAAATCCTGCTCAAAAATGGTTTCATCTCTCCACTGAGTAAAAGGCCCTTCCTCCTGAATGCCAACACTTAATCATATTTCCTTTTACGTCCCTGTCAAGTGGTTCCATTTCGTTCAGAGCTGACGGAGCGTCCTCTTTGTGACATGTCCGCCAAAGAGACAGCAACCTTCGTTATCAAAGAGGAAACATTAACGAGGCGATTAATGGAACAGGTCATTAGTGTAAGGGTAGTATCAGCTACTCAGAACACAGATAAAATGCAGCCGAGGATTCCTCTGTCATTCAACTGCAAATAACAAAGTGGTAGAATAGTCCACACTGATAAAACTCACATTAATCACATGCTGCTGTCGTTAGCGAAGTTACCCTAGACCCCGCTGATGGAACAGTCACCATGAGTGGACGACTTGACCCAAGGCAAGATACAGGGCCTAGCGCTTTGAAGGCTGACAAATGCGATGCAATGCATGCTGGGTGAAGTCTGTTCTAAGCACAGGCACTAGGAGACAGCTACTGAAGTATGTTAATACCGGAATGCGAATCATGAAAAGAGGTTGTTGTATTGTGACAGCAACATGTCAGCAGAGAGGACACCAACAGATCTCAGAGAGGCCCATTTCCTTTACTGACAAGTGCTCTACTGGGCAAATCCTATTTGACACATTCATGTGAGCTGAGCCTGTGCAGGGAGGTGGGTGCAATTGTTTTGCAGGCTGCAGTACATCGATCCCTACAAAGATTATTCTTAGTTCGCAGACCTACAAAAAAATAAAAAGACCAGGAAAACTAAACCCCTTTTAAAAAATATGTTTATCGACTGTTTTTTTGGGAATTATCGATTTTAATCTGTTTATAAGTTCAGTCAGGGCAGGGCTACAAACTGTTAATGGCATTACAAGGAGAATTCCTGAATATTCAGAAATGCAGTGGGGGGGAGGGAGGGAGACAGAGAAAGGGGGAGATCAGAGGAAGCAGAGAGACCAGCGAAGACTTAGGGGACTTTCCTGATGGCTGTCAGGTTTTGACCTTTAACCCAATCAACGTGCTGGCTCAGCATGTCCATGAGTGCCATTTTATGGGACATCCTAAATGCTGTGGGAGGTTTCACTATAATAGGCCTTCACATTTTATCTTCAGCATTTACCACAAATTCATTGAGCATCTGGAGAACAGAACATAAAAGTCATTTTATAAATTGCATTTTCCTCCCTTGTCATTTAGCACACCAAAACAGTTATGACTAAATTGATATGCAAATCAGGAGAAAACTCCTGGAATATAATTCTCATATTATACCTTAAAATTAAACGAGAAACAAAACATTTTGAAAAAAACATCCAGTCTCATAGTCTGTAAAGAAAAGATGAAAAATAGATGACATCAAGGGATATTTTTTTTAAACGGGTGAGAGAAAAATATCATGCAAGTTCACAAAAAGGTGTTAAAACAACACACTCCAGGAGATCTATTACGCTGAATCACAGCCTCTTTTGAACAGTTAAAATGCCATTCTGATTGTGCCCCCACTGCACAGCCTGTTAGTTCACAGTGACTGAGAGTGAGATGATTCAACACTATTAATCTGCAGGCTTGTTTTGGTGAAATGCCTCCTTGCTACCAGAGAGCCCCAATTACTTACCTGCTCTCATAGCTGTATTGGTGATCACCACGGTTATAACGCATACTGTTTTCCATAACTTTATTATAGAAAATGTGCAGGGGGCACAATTTAATTACTTTCTTTCGGCAGGAAATATAACCATAAAAGGCAAATAATGGCGTATTATTTAACAGAGCTGTGTCACATTAATGATGCGCCAGAGGTCCTTCCGTATTAACGCCATAACCTTCTGAAGTTGTCAGATCCATAGGAAGGCAGTCTTTTCAGATCCCTTCTATACTAAACACAAAGACCTTCACATTGCTAAAAACAAAGAGTGTAAATAAAAACCTAATTTATGAATAATCCATGAATTTCATTATCGATGGGCGGAGTCAGGGAAATCCATCCACCAATGAACACAAATCTCTGCATATGATAAGCCTACCTCTTTCCAACCCAGGCTTGCCACCCAACTTCCTGTGACTGCCTGTACTCCTGGTCTCTACAGAATAGGGGAGTCAAACTCATTTCAGTTAACAGGCCACTTTGGACACAAGCCAATCTCAAGTGGGCCAATCAATGTGTAGTAGGCTAAAAACACATTAGCAAGACCTTTCATGTTTGGATTGGGAACAAAAATTAGTCAAGAAAATTACATCCCCCGTGAATATTTTCCAGAGAGAAATCCCCCTTGAATATTTTTTAACTGTGATGATGGCTTTGCTGGTGTCCCCCATAGAGGCAGCTCTTGCCAACAAGTACGAAAGATTACGGAACAACTGCAGGATTATCAGCAAGTAAACAGAACTTCTGCCTGTCTGTGATCTACTGTAAGTTACTGTAAGTCATTCAGTACAGTTTATACAGTTCACTGCAGCAGTTATCCAGAAATCCTGTCTGTGACGGTATTTCCCGCCAAACTTGTGTTGGCGAAAGCCTGATGCTCGATGGCGGAACACGATATCTGTAGCTTTGGGCCTGCACTTCTTCACCAAACCACCATCACTGTACGATTTTGATGAGGTTGTCACTTCATTAGCACTTAGCTACGTATCTCTCACAGCTGCGTCACCGGTCTCCCAACTACCATTAAAGAAGCCCTTGCCGTCTCTTCAGCCCCAAGAGAAATTAATTTGCTCCATTTGTTCACAGATGCCCTTGCAAACAAGTCGTGTTTATCAGCATTCTGATTCTGGGAGGGCTGCTGAATATTATACGTATTCAGCACTGCAGTGCCCTCCCAATGGAAGAACTAAGAATAGCAAAGTTTTTACTTTTAAATTGCAAAGCAGGATTTTTCAAGCGAGTGTGTCACTATTCTAAATTTATCTGGCCGGCTGCATTATAACCTTTATCAATATTACTTTCGGTAAGTTGACACGAGCTGCATGAAATGAGGCAGTGGCACCACATTCACTCACGTACCTTGAATTTCATACCGGTGCCAGAGAGACCATTAGATTCCTTGTTTCTGTTATTACGGCCTTATTTTATTCTTATTACTAATATTAACATGCTGTTAAGTGTTATCACCTTTCTGCCATGCTTTTTATGTTAGAGCTGTCTCCAAAACTAATAAACTTCAAGGTGGTTTCTAAAACCTGTGGGCAATGTAAGAAAAGAATTTCCCCTATTTAGCTACATATGGAGCCTAAATGAATTTGTCCTTGTTTATGTTCGGATGAAATAAAATACAATGCTTATATTTTGCTGACATTTGCCAAAACTGCAGAGGGCTCTAACCCCAGACTGCAATGCCACAATGCATTAAAGGTCTGGTTCTGGTGCCGATATCAGGAAAGGTCTATTAAAAAAACAGCCCATTACCTTTCAAGCCCAAAGCCACTGAACAGGTAAGTGGGCAGAATAAGGAATGAAGATCTGTCATCCAGGAACAAACTAGCAGGGTTATGAACTACAAAACTGTGGTGCAAAAAAGACAGATTTTGCCTCCCTCAGAATGTGAGCTTCGGGCCAGGAGGGGGTCAGGAGTCTTTTAGAATTCTCTGGAAGTCCTCTGCTCAGTGTTGGACAGGCAAAACAGACCTCATATTTAGCCGTTATTCCCTTCAGGCCCAGCCTGGCACAGCCGTATTAGAGTGAGTGATAGTGCTATGCGGCTGCCCCGTCTGTCAGAGCCCTAGCATCCACAGGGGAAAACCCCCCTGTTTCCACATTGGTCTCTTCCACCATTTCTTCACTGGTGCCAGCACCCCCACTTCTGCACCTCCTCACTCTCTTGCTTCCCGCTTGCTCCCCTGCGCTCATTCCTCTTCTCCATTGGCCTGGGGGATATATAAATAATTCCACTGATTTCAGCCCAGCATTAGCCTCCGCCAGCACCCACTCCACCTCTCCTGCTGCCCCCCCCAGTCCAATCAGGCGGTGCTGTGTGATCAATGAGGGATACGGCAGCGACAGCTGGCCGTGTGGCTCAAACCTAGATCGTCTCACAAGTTGCTCACCTCATGGCACTTGGCCTGCCAAGTGTTGTCACACCACAAAAACACTGACAACCCCCCCCAGTTGAGGGGGGTTACCCTCCATTTCGAGGACACCATCAGGCTCCACCAGTGCCCCCAAACACATGGCCACAGGGCTGAGAGATAACCTCCCATTTGAGGGTTCCAAAATGGACGCCCACAGCCAAAACTAGAGGCCAAATGGTCCACCAGTGAACAAACTCACCCCAATCCCTCATTTCCAGATGATGGGATCCAGGGGCATTTATTAATGCATAGTGGGGGCAAACACAAGACGACCCTCATAATGGCTCTCGCATTACAGAGGGCGGAAGGGGAAGCACAACCATAACCAGTCAATAAGGCATCACTTACACTTTTGGTCACTGGGGGGGGGATGAATCATCATCCCACAGTGACGCTAAGCCTCCCAATTTTTAAGAGTATGAAAGATTGTCCCCCTGCCCATGGCACTCCTGCGGGTAATCAGGCTATTTCCTGTGCACGTGCACGGCTGCGATGAAGGAGGGGGTGCAGGCCAGAGGTCTCAGGGGGTGGGGAGGCAGCTGTGTGTTTCACCTTGTTCGGAAACATCACCCTCATCAGGCTCAGAGGGCAACATGAATATCTAGACTTTGACCCGCAGACAGGTGGGCATGTGTGTGCATGCATGCACGTGCGCGCGCACACACACACACACACAGGTGTGTATTTATAAAATTATGAGAATATGCCATTCATTTCTATAGGCCTACCCCTAATTAATGCAACCCTAACCCTTACTCAGCCCTAACCTTAACCAAAATTAAACCAAAAAAATAGAAGACTTTTGGTTTTTTGATTGCATCCACATATTTTTATAAAATTGTGTGTTCCCTTGTGGTGACAGAACAAATGTCAGTTTTTTTTTGTTTTTTTTTTTTAATCTCCTGGAGACATTTTGTCCCCACAACGTAATCTCACGTGCACACACACACACACACACACACACACACACACACACACACACACACACACACACAAACAGGCACAATCACAAAGCTTCCAGGGGCAGACAGACTGTTCTCAGATCTGTTAGATGATGAAGTGTACCATCCAAAATTAAGTAGAGTATGGTGGAGGCTGGGGTGAGGCCACTCATAACTGTCAGCCAGGCCTGCTCCAGTGTTTGCCCAGTAAACACTTCACAGGACCAGGCCCTGTCTCATTAAGACTCCTGACATGTTCGCCTATGAATGAGGGCAAACAGGCGCATTTGGAAGGGTTCACCCTATGGAGCTGGGTGTGGGAAGGCGGAGCATTCGGACCGCCCTTGAAGAGATTTTTCCGACCAGGCGTGAAGGAGATTGGAACACTTCTGGGAGGGCCCTGGAGAGCGTCCCACTGATGAGACTGACTGTCAGGTGGTGCCGTCACGGACCGTATACGACAAATGATAATGGCCACAATGAGCTTAAATGAATAGTTTTTAATTATCAGGACTTATATGTGTAATTATGGCAATTTACCTTTCATCAAAAGAACTCAGTTTTCCTCACTAGATTCATATCTGAAAATAGCGCGCCCCTACCCTTGACTTAACAAAGCATAATGGAGTGTAACAGGAATGTAGGTATGACCCCACATTGAAAAGTCAACTACACTCTGATTGATGCTATTTGCTGAACAGCCGCCATGTGTGTCACTCTAAAGACAGTAAGGCTTTAAAAGCAGCCCCATGTTTCAAGACCTTTCGGCATTACAGAATTGGATATCTTACACCAAAGGGTTTAATCTCTTGAGTGCTGCAAAATCCTATGGCTCAGCTGGGTCAGTGAGCACACCTGTTCGTTTCTGCATCAGAGTGTAATAAAATGGCTGTTGTGAAATAATTAATGGGTAATTCTGGGAGTTTATGGACACATTCATTGTGTTATAGCTTTTACCTGTAATGCTTTTGACCTTGATGGTAATTTACCCATAGTCAGACATTTTATCTAGTGATGTGGTTGGCTACTGTGTTGGTTTTAAGGGTTGTCGTCACACTCCTAGCCAGCGAATGGTCAGCATTCTTACGCAGAAAGAAGCAGGCCTCACCTCATGCCCCGGGTGGACCGGTTCTGGAAGTTCTGCAGCAGCTGAGGCAGGCCAAGCATGGCCTCGAATAGAACTGCCACCGAGCCCAGCGACTCCACGAAGAGCACCGAGTCGAGGAAGATGAAGGTGACAAGGGCACACAGCACCATGAAGATAAAGCAGAAGAGGAGGTAGTCTTCAAACCGGCTCCACTTCCAGAAGTAGCGAAGGTCCAAATCTGTGTGTGGAGTGACAATCAATTAGCCAGAGAGAGAAAAAAAATCACATTGGCTCCTGGTCAAGACCACATAACTCCAGAAATAAACCAAGAGACTGACTCAAGAAGCAGCTGACGCTCGACCGGAGACTGATTAACACAGGCATACTGGTTTGTCACGTGGCAGGAGTGTGATAGCCACCTGACGACTGCCCTCCTGATGGCGTCATTAGCCGCCTGCGAGAGACCAGATTACAGAAGCAGCAGCACCTGTCAGACGCAGAGCGCCGCTTTTTGAATCGCTGGCCGCATCCTTGATGGGAAGATGGGGGTGGCATCGCTTCGAGCCCCCCAATGATGAACTTCATTAGGCGATGGCATGTGACCCAAAATAAAACCGAAGATGGCATCTGAAAGCAGGATGGCCACCAAATCAGATAACAAGTGGGAGGGGGGCCCAGAACAGACAACTGTGGTCTTTTTTTGGTGTCAGCATATAAAAATATTTATACAGAATCAGTCACTGAGAGATTCTGAAAGGGCTCTGGAACTTTCTTTGAAAGAACCCCCTCAGGACATGATTTCTCACTGGCAGATAAAATATGATTGATTTTGCAGCTATGTTACTTTGCTGGCAGCTGCAGAGGTGAGGTATGTCGTTTGTCAGAAAGATGAAAGCTACTCTGGCCTTAAATAAAAAAATAAAAATGTTGGAACTCTGCTAACATTAGCCTCATCTTTGAGTAAATGGCACCCATTTTTCAACAGGTCAGTATCCCTTTCTGTCTTTATCTCCTCATTCCCACACTTCAGAAGAGGTCCTCATTCCTCTCCTCCTCGTGTATGGCATTCAGACTGCCACCTCTCACCATTAATTCTGTCACCACCATGTGAAGGAGGGAGGGTCTCATGCACGTCACCAGTGATCAAACCATCTCCTGACAGATGGGCAGCCAGTGACTCCCTCTTCAAAACTTTGCTCTCCATTGTAGTTTTATCTGCAGTTGTGTTTCTGCCAGGTCAGTAACGAGAGCTTCTGAGTACTAATTACATTACTGTATAAAAACATAATGTAATGATTGCACCGATGGACCCAAGTGCGGAGTACAAATCCTTAATTAGGAGGCAAGAGGATCGTCAGCCAAATAGGGTCAAAAGCCAGAATCCGAGATTTACAGAACACAGGGGTAATCCAAACTCGTAATCGTAGGCACACGCGAAAGCCGGAATCCACAAAGACAGCCAAAGTGACAAGCGACATCGAGAGCTGAGAGAGCAGGCAGAAGTCATACATAGGTTAAACTGATCAATAATATAAACGCTCAGCATGGTGGGAAAACACAGTACCTCACAACTAGTCACCGAGTTGCGAGACACTTGTAGTCCCTGCTAATGGGCCGCAGGTGTTCAGTACTTGGGGGAGGAGGTTTGACGCCAAGCTGGGCGTGGCTGGCTTGCTGTGGGCGTGACACGTAAAGCAAATGACATATATTCGAGAAACGATATGTACATAAAGCAGGCAGTAATGGTGTGGGGAGAGGACTTGTGCCATTCTTTTGATCTGACTTTATGGCCTGAGCTCTTTTATTTGAGGTTGAACAATTGAACAACAGTTGAACAACTCCCTTAGATGCAGTTAGGTAGAGCAGCCCAGCACACAGAGAATGCAGATCTCCAGGAGCCCATTATTGTTGGCAGGCTCATCTGACTGACATGTCAGGCCTACATGGCAAGGAACAGTCTTTCTGTAAGTCAAGCAACTAAACTGATGATCCCTCTCAGGAAGTGACATCCAGTTTAATGCATTTATACTGAGTAGTATTATACAGCGTTCAGGGTGAGTCAGGACCTTGTGACTAACTGAACTCATTTTCTTTTTCTCTGCCTCAGTCATTCATTTGGAAAAGTTTAAGGTTGTGGGATGAGGGGTGACAAAATAGCTATAAAATTGTGGTATTAACTTATTAATTACATCGTGGACTTCATTTTAACGAAATGCTACACAGTATAGTGTTGTGGTTTCTGAGCACGGTGCTCTTCTGTAATTCTTTTGAACAGAAATGTTTACGATTGCTTGTGTGGAGGCTTAAAAAAATAATCCCAGTTAATAAATTTCAGCAGGTTGGTGGGTCCGTTGAGAATAGAGGTGCAGACCGAACGTGATTTTTAAATCTGACGTTGGTGTTCATCTGTAGTTCAACTGAGACGGCGTCATGAAGGAAATCAAGGGTTTATTTGACGAACTTCAATCCCCCCGGAGCAGTCAAATTTTATGACAGACTCACAGGGATGCTTTCTTCTGCTTTGAGTCTGTGCTTGTAGCATTATGTGGCCTTGCTGAAATGGATTTTTCTGGGTTCTTTGCTTCATGTGATGATCGTTCTTTTTTTCTCACTCAGATACGTGCTTGCGTTTTAGCAAACACAATATTTTTTACAAGCTAAAGTGAGGAGTTTGTTAGACTCCTGTTCTACTGAAGAAACACATTGAACTGGAAATTGTGGTCACCAGCTGGCAGTTGTCTTTAGTGCCAGCCTGTGACCTGTTTCCCCTTCCAAGGCTCACATGGTGGCGTTCAGGCCCCAGCGGTGAACGGTACATTAAGTTCCTTCTCAGAAGAGGAGATCAGTGAGGTACCTGCCTGGCCCTGGTTCCAGAGACATGCTGGACCATTGGCCATCAACCACCTGTTCCTCATAAGAGGATTTCCATACCAACATTCTCCAAAAGTTTAGATTTTTCTTTTGTGGCAAGTAAAAACAAGAAAAGGTTTTAAAAAAGGCTAAAACAGCAGGAAAACAACTGCAAGTTTCCAGGAAATACAGGTCACATGATTGCTAATGATTTTAAATAATGTCGGAGCACTGTAAACAGCAGAATATATTTGCATTTAATTACTGAGTGACTTTTATTCAAAGTTTTTAAATCTATTTTGACAGCTGGACATATCATTTAGTTAGCAGAAGCAGTATGGTGTGGTTTCCATGAGCGGAGTGTGGAGGTGAAGCTCCCACAGACAACAAACCAGTGGTAAACACAGCGGGATGTCAATGACGCCGTATAAAAGGGATAAACCACCGAATTCAAAAGGAGAGTCTGAATCACTAGCAGCTCTCCAATAATATTTAGGACAGGCAGCAGATAGTGACGAACACAGCAGAGGAAAATCTTTCATGCAATGTGGAGTTGCATATTAGAAGATGAGAAATATTTCAAAGGGAGGTCGACAACTGTCACATTCCTTACTATACTGAAGATGTAAGTAATGTTGTAAGACTTTATCATTATTGTGGAAGAAGGGCCAACTGAACTGTAACTGGAAATATTTCGCAGAGCCTTTGACCTTGACAGGGTCATCCCCTACTTCTTGTGTGTTCAAGGCTGCTTATCTTTTACTGATGGCCGTTTCAGCAGGTGGCCAACAGCTCAGTGACTTCAAACAAAGCGATACGACACGCTCTTTTTGTCCCGCTACCTAATCAAAACCACCTGTCTGTGATGTTATCAAGCCATCTGAACGAACAATGCTTCCGTGTGAGCCTGGAGATCAGCAGCAAGCTGCAGATAGCCTGCTTCTGGTATAATCGATAGTCCCTCAAAACTATTCAATGAAGAGTAATTGCTAAATTGATTTGAAAACATCTCTGTATCTGTGGGGTTATGCATTCTTTTGTTTACATAACTGCTCCAAACTGGGACGTCTTTATCCATGTTTCATGTTCATTGACAAATGAGAGGCCTTAAACACCTGTGAGTCATCCAATGACTGACCTCTCCTGTCACGAACTTCCCCTTCAAGTGATCTTTAATGTTTTTTTATTCTGATCCACTAGGACTTCAAGGATTTGACTGTAAATAACTTTGGCAGTTAAGATGTTGCATAGCTCCATCTTAATCCAGTGCTAACCTGCACTTTGTTACTGGTTCCTCATTGGATGCTGAGCCCAGCTGCACTTATACCTTAAGTAACTCCATAAATGCTGTATGCTTGCGATACATTTTCAATTCAATTCAATTCAATTTTATTTATATGGCTTATTCATGCAGCAGAATCTGCGGTCCTTTCTCTGAATGTGTGTCTGAGTATTCACAGGAGTACGTGAAGGCAGTGCGAAGGCGCCGATATTTAGAAAGGACGACACGGTCATAAAGCACAACGTTACGAAGTTAGAACTGATACTGAGGCAACACCAAGCTTGATAAAGAAAGGAATATGGGTGGAACAGATGACTGAGAGAAGAAGAAAGGTAAGAACTACGATGAAGAAAAGATTCTGATGGATGGAGAGCAAGAGATGGAAAAGTGTGAAAAAGAGACCATTTGTTTTGACTGCCTTCTCAAAGTCATAGAATAAGGAGAAATAGTAAAGACATCTATCATCCTGCTGGTGCCGTACGTGAGGACTGAACACTGCGGGGAGCACTGAACAGAGCTATGGGGCTATAGGGGGGTGGCAGTGATGGAAGAGAATGTGTTCTGCACCTGTGGGGATGCTCTGGAGATTGGTCAGGCCCTGGGTGCCGCAGGCTTCAGCTTTGCCCAGCGGCAAACGAGAGGAGCCCCACCCCCTTCAGCAGTCCATTTCCCAAAGCCAGGCCCTACAGGGAGAGTGGGAACACTGCTCCTCAAGGTATCTCACATCGCAGGCCGCTCCCCCAGACTCTGTCTCTTCAGTGCCTATTCCCGCTACAGCACTCCCGCCTCAGCCAGACCCCGCCGACCAGCCATCTTGCCAGTTATCTCAAACTCCGCCCACCGTGTCCTAAGTGGTGAAGGACAGATCAGTGACGGCTCCTCAGTGTGTTCACAGAACACGCATGAGCCGGACGACACAGCTGTCCGCCACCAGACCGACACTAATGGACTCCGCCGGGAATGTCCCTACGTGCAAACTACCTGTCTACCGGAACTCCAGTGGCTCAAACAGAACGCCAGAAAATAACCTAAAATAACATGCTGGCTCCAGGCACCCGCACCTCTGTCACATGCATCACCTCTTCCTGATTCCCCAAGAGAAATCAGAGCACGTCAGCAACACTACATAGTTAGTGTCTTTCAGTACACCTCAGAAATGTCTTATTTTTCTCCAAACGAACAAAATAAACCAATTTGATCTTCAACTGAGTATTCAATGGACTGCTGGCACTTGGTAACTGGTAATTACAATTAGTTCTTAAATGGATTCCTGCTTTTTTGTGGAAGTGTGCTACATCCTTTGTTGTGCATTCTCGGTGCATATCTAAGGTAAGGGTCATATTTAACTTTAAAATGCTCTATTCATATTAACTTACAAGATTATAACAGCAGAGGTGATACATAATTAGCATGAATGCTAACGTGATAATGAAATCATAAATAAAACACATTCGGTGGTGCACTTCAGTTAGTCTTCAAAGACACAGCCTAACATTTATACTTTATGATTCAGGAATGAATGCAAAATTCAACAGATCTTCCAAAACTATGACAGCTGCCTCAAAATAAGATCAAAAAAGAATGCACAGTACATGTTAGAATCAGAAGAAAGCTTAATGGAGACCACGAGAAATGTTCAATGAGAAGAGCCATCCTTTGTGTTGAGTATGAAGTGTCTGTCAGCATGAAAAGGCATCAGGACTAAGATTGGGAGGGTTTGCTTCCAAACAGAATACACAAAAGGAACATTGGGGTTGGCTGAATCTGTCCAGGTGAACAGACCCAGTCTCGTCATTGGTCCCTGAATAATATCTGCTTTGACTCTATGAAATGCGCTTGACGACTCTCAGTCTACCCTGCAGTTTGGTTCAGGGCTCAAAAATGAGACAGGAAGCGGAATGCCATTGTATGGGGTTTCTAAAAAAGAAAAAAATAAAATAATACACATTCTAAGAGTACTTACCTCAATTCTGGTGTAATAACACATTTTCAATGAATATGGATGAAATATCTGAAATCCTACATTATGTCAACCTTGACTCTGCTAAAGAAAAGTGTTCTGGATGCGGGCATCTCCAGCAAAATTAAAGTGAATAGAATAACATTTCTGCTGAAGAAACAGCTTTAACTTCGCACGATGGCACATAATACTAGAGGAAACATAAGACTGTCTGGTTATTTCCATATCTATAACATGACCAACGTTATTGTACTATATATCAGGGTTATGTGTGACTGTAAATCAAACATTACATTCACATTGCCATCAGGATTACAAGAAATTGGAATGCTCAATCAATGCTGAATTCTGTAAAAGCATCATTTTCGCTCACAGAAACCATGTACACGAGGTGCAATTTAAGATACTTCGATCAAAGAGTAATGGAGACACAATTAAAAATTCTATTAGGCTCAAATTCACAATCAAGACTGCCAAGAATTAAAGATACTGCATCGAATACGCAACTAATACAAAAAAGCAATACAAATATATTACAGTCAGGTGGCAGTTTCTTAGTTACACCTGCTTGCTAATGCAAACAGACTGTTTCAAACATCTCATGTGGCTGCAACTGAATACACGCAACACACATATAGTACAGTCAAGAGGTTCACTTACTGTTCGGCAAAGCATTACAACAACTAAGACACCTGATCTTAGTGATGGAACAAATGAGGCTTCAAAACTCGTGGTGGGTAAGAATATCCTGAACTAACCAATCAATGCTGGTGATACTCACCACTGATTTGAAGCCTCATTCAGCACCAGCACTTATTGGTTATTCAGGATACTCCCACCCACCACAGGTTTTCAAGCCTCATTTGTGATTGTGAATGTGGTGTGAGGGTTGGTGTCATATGTGTGGGTTCCAGCATCTCTAAGACAGCCAACTTCCTGGGATTTTCACACATCACTTTGTCAAGAGTTTACAAAGAATGATTCAATAAACAACAACAAAAAAAAAAACATCAACCCAATGATAGTTCTGTTTCCAAGGGGTATGGCCAGACTGGTTCAAGTTAACAGGAAAGCCACAAGCACAAAAATAACCGCTCAGTACAACAGCGGCGTGCGGAATGAGAACGACTTCGAATGGATAACTCATCAACCCGTAGAGTGATTCGTGGGGCAAAAGTGGGTCTTGCCGGGAACTAAAGAGGTGTACTTAACATGCATGTTTTTAGAGAAACACGTATAACAAGCAGATATAAATGGCACTCCGTGTCCATGCAGCCTATTAATTCAATGGATATTTCCACCTCACTCTTCTATAACCAGTTGTCAAACCCCCCCGCCTGGCATGTTTCATAAACACCCTTTCTTGACCATATGCCTTAGACAGATAACACTGCTGCAGATTAAGATTTCAAAACAACATGAATATAAATTAACCCCCCTGATCATCCATTTCCGTCACCACTGTAAAATAAAATAGAACGTACATTAATTTTCTGTTCTATATACCACTGCTTCTAGCTGACACAGCAATTAGCAGTTATTTATTTATTTCTTTTGCTTCCAGCAGACTAAAACATCATTATCTACATTTTAATTACATGGGGCTTCACTGGGTAAACACAAAGAAAAAGCATTCACACCCATTGTCATTCTCCTCCTGTTATCATCCAAACTGGTCACTCTCCATGGATGGATGGATGGATGGATGGTGTTATAATGCAGGAACGGGCCTATACGCCTGACACTTTCACTGTGCAGAACGACAGAGTGACGAGTCCTGAGCAGCATCCCTCACGTTTTCAACAGCTGCTCTTCTAACTGCCGCTGTCACAAATCTCTGGTTCCCTCTGGAGCACGCTTGTCATAGTGACTTCATATGCAGTTTTTCTTCGTTACTGTTACAGGTCAATAAAACACTTGGCAGCTCCAGATAGTCAGGAAACAACAAAAAGAAAATTCCTCTCACGACCAGTAGAGGGCTCTGCCATGCAATAAATTAGTTCCACTTCCTCAACGATAGATCAGACCAGCATTCTTAGCAAAGCGCTTATATGTTATTGGGGGGGTATATGAACCACCACTGGATTGTGCAATGCTCCAACAACGTAACTCAATATCTTGATGCTTCTAGTTTCACACAGAACCCAGCAGATGCACGAGTACATTTCTTTTTCTCGTGACAGATACTGTAACATGTAACGTTGTCTTCAACGACAGCTGTTGGATGTTATATATTTCTGGCTGAATGCTCTCCTGGTCAGTCTATAATGAGAAGAGCCCTGACTATGGAGGCTCTGGCTATTCGTCTCTTTTGCTTTGCTATTCATACGTGTTGCTTAAATGTTCATGCTTATCTTCTGTTTTTAAATAGACTTCCCGCCAGGGTACTGAAGCCCTTAAAGGAAGTTAAAGCCTCACCAGGGATTACTCCAGACAGGAGAAGCCCCACTTATGAGACCATAGGACACCCCTGGCAACAGTCAAAAACTGCAAGCAGACGGTTTGCTCTAAACTATGATTCATGCTTTAGACTCCAATGTTGTCACGCTATTTCCAGAACTGAAGACCCATTTCTCAATAGGCCCAGGGCCTAAAATAAGCTTTTGCATACATAAAACAGGGAACTGCTGACATTCCACTAGAAATAACGTGTACCAGGATGTTCCTGTTTTTAATTCCCCCGCTGCCACTGTTTAATTCCCGCTACGACAAACTACCTACTGATAAAAAACAGACCAGGCATCTTTGACAATGAAAATAAAGCTTGATCAGCCTGTGTAATTAATGGAAACTTAACTGCCTATTACATTACACCCCACTTGGCAGAATGTTGCATTTAAACCAAATAAAAACAAGTAGAACATGTAGGCACACCTTCTAAAAACACACACACCATCTAGATGCAGGTCACTGGTCGTGTTTCCACTTGCACACGGTCTTTCAGCACTGGTTGTATCACATGCCAGGCCAGGTCACATGACATAGTTCTGTCTGGTCTTGTCCTGGTGTGTCTCACAATCCTCAAGGTTACTCAGCTGGCTTTTTGCCTCTGTCCGGTTCATACGTGACAGAGACCAACTCATAACGAATGTCCGCAAAAAAATGTAACATAAACCAAAGCTCAGCTGTTTTAGTTTTTTCTCCCCTCATATAGTTGAACTGTACTCTTAACAAACCAAGAAAAGCGAGCAAAGCATAGGCAATAAGTTAAAAATTCAAACTTCAAAAGCAGCTGCCGATTGTTAACGGGGTCATTCCGGGAGCTTTCCACACTTTTCTTTTAAGTTTAAGTTCATTTTCAGACATAAAATCATCCATGCTGAAAAAATCTGAAGATATACTCTATAAAAAAGTACATTGTGGGCAGAAGATTCTTGGGGGCAAATATGCCTGTGCAAAACATCGATCACGCGAGTGCATGTATGTTTGGTGCGGTATCTAAGGACAGGTGCAGGCAGGACATCACTATACCCCTGGGAACAGGACACAGATTACAGTGGTCTCAAATTATTCAGGACCCGGGTGGGAAGTATGGCCAGTACTATTCTGAGCGAAACCGACTCCTCCCATTCCCACTGTAACCTGAGGTCCAGTCCGCCCTTCATGCGCATGGGAGTGGTATGGACAGATCGTTTCGTATTCTCAGGCTTGTCAGCTGAAGAGAAGTTTACTACAGGTCACACATGGGACAAGAGCGTGCAAAGGACAGTAACTTTGTCTTTGCTCCATATTTGAAGATGGCTTTACTCTTCAGTGGCTTCAGGCAGCTATCTGCATAACTTAGCTATGGATTGTTTTGGAGCAAGCTTGAACCCTATATTACCTACAGTGGAAACAGTTATTAAGTAGTACATAGTGGTATTTAAGTCTAATTCCCGCTCCACTTTTGCAATTTTAACACTCAGTATATCCGATTAAGCTGAAGGTCATTTGAAAATGTCAGCATTTTTCCCTTGAACGAGCAGTTCAGTTTGGTCACACTTCATGTACAATAGTCAGGCCCGTTGAACGGCAGTTGTGTAACAGCGTTCCTCTGAATGACTAATCAAAGCCTAACTCTTATGATCTTCCAAAGCCCCTTGAATTTTTTCTGACATCCCAATCCAGATATTTACATATAACAAACACATTTTTGTTTTTGCCAGTTTTAATTAATGTAGGCAAGCTGCTTTGCACTGTTCAGCTTTGGGACAAGTGTCATCTATTAGAAGAGACATTGCATAAAAAACAGACGACTCCAGACAGCAATCTTCTGATGTGAAAGCTAAAAAATCCAGCTATCGTTACTGATCATTTATCACAGTAGATGCATTGATTGATAAATAATAAACATTGCTTTAGAATCATTAAAATATTCACAGCCAATAACAGCAGAGGGTTAATTTGCTAAGGTGTCAGTTACCTTTGAGAATGTCAGCACCAGATTCTACTCTCCTTTTGGCACAGGAAAAAGAATAAACAGAATAAGACTTTAATTTATTAACAAACACACAAGCCTTGAAAAACAGCAAAGGCATTAAAGATGAGGAACACCTGTAAACTTCTGAAAGGTGGGCTTCCATAACTGTTTGGACAGATTTTGTCATTTACATCTACAGTATAATCCTCCCTCCCGATAGCTTAAAAAAACTAGTGTGAAGGCCTCGAGCATAAACATGAGAAAAAAACGAGTGAATAATACCAGGAATAATCAATCAGCTGAAAGACAGAAATGTGACCAGAATGTCCTCATGAATAAATAATGCATGGATGCACGCATGCACGCGCGCGCGCACACACACACACACACACACACACACACCCTTGGGACCGATCGGCCTGATAAATCTTCAGCAGGATATGCATATACCTACAAACGATTATTCCCTTCATATATAGACGAATAGGACAAATGAGGCTTCAAAACCCATGATGGGTGGGAGTATCCTGAACTAACCAATCAATGCTGGCAATGCATTTCCATCAACAGCATTGACTGGTTAGTTCAAGATACTCCCACTCAGAATGGGTTTTGAAGCCTCGTTTGTCTCATCGCTACAATTAACTATGTAACAATTTAAAACATAACTTCCGTCACCTTAAACATTCGGTTCCATAAATATTTTGTGATGACAACTACAATAAAAAACAGGAAACAACAATCCACAAGAAAAAGCAGCCTCTCATCGTACTGTCTCAGGAAACCTCACATGCATCACTGTGTCATGGCTGCAGAAATTCAGGATTGCCAAAGTTGCCACAATAAAGCACATCCTCCTAAAGTCAGGGCCCGCAGCTACGTGGCTGACCCGACAGCATTCTTTAGATTTCCCTTCTGGTTAGACACTCTTTCAGCGAGAGCACAAAAGCTGCGGCAGAATAAAGCGAAACCTTTAACAAAAAGCTTTCGCCGACTGGTAAAAAACATTTTACTCAGTCAAACATCCTCAAGTGTCAGGAAATGTATTCCTTTTCTCCTCTATCTCAGTACTCAGTCAATCAACAAAAAGGGCTGAGCTCAAGAACACCAGGAAATTTTCCTCCCTCACCTTGTGCCCTGTAATAGACTGCCATCCCATTCAGGGTCCTCCCTCACCTTCTGCCCTGTAATGACTGCCATCCCATTCAGGGTCCTCCCTCACCTTCTGCCCTGTAATAGACTGCCATCCCATTCAGGGTCCTCCCTCACCTTGTACCCTGTAATAGATTGCCATCCCATTCAGGGTCCTCCCTCACCTTTTACCCTGTAATAGACTGCCATCCCATTCAGGGTCCTCCCTCACCTTTTACCCTGTAGTAGACTGCCATCCCATTCAGGGTCCTCCCTCACCTTGTACCCTGTAATAGACTGCCATCCCATTCAGGATCCTCCCTCACCTTGTACCCTGTAATAGACTGCAGTCCCATTCAGGGTCCTCCCTCACCTTCTGCCCTGTAATAGACTGCCATCCCATTCAGGATCCCCCCTCATGTTGTGCCCTGTGCTGCCTTGCATACGCTTCATCACTCCCGGCAACCCCGTTCTGTATCAGCAGTTCTGGATCTCCTGATACTAATTCAATAAAGTGAGATTCCCTCATGGAGATCCGAGTGGTGCTCTTTTACCTGTGAAGTGGTGCTGCTTAGTGGAGACGCGGCTGGTGCCCTGGACAGTGCAGCAGAGGTGGAGCATGGCCACCATGGTGAGAATCATTACCAAGCTCTGAATCAGCAGCGTCAGCTCAAAATGTTTTCCGATCCTACAAAAACATGCAGGCAGTCACACAGTCAATGCCTTTAGCTTCCCAGGTAAAACAATAAGAAAAATTTAGCCAAACTGGAGACACACTGTCCTGTTGAAGTAGGAAAATACATTCAAATGAAACCAAACTCAGTCTTAAACTGATAAACACAAAGGCACCGAAAATTGGCTTGTCTCTCTCAAAAAAAATAAACAGCCGTATAATACAAATTATACAGAGTAATGTAAAAACATTCAGTGAAAATACTGTGAAAACATTCCATGTGAATTCCAATGTAGAGGGCTAACCCAGCCACTTGATTAAAAGTTGTAATGCAACAACATTATAATATAAATTCACAGCTGGAAAAACCTTTTTTGTTTCATTTCCCATAACAGAAAGTTTAATAATCTCCTTCTTGCTGCCACCTAATTAGAAACCAAGCTTCAAGAGAGTTTCCAAATATAGATCGACAACACAACATCTTCACTTTCACTGCAGCTTCAAACTCTGGGATTTTCTTAGAGATTTACTTAGGATTTGACTAAATACCCTTATCCCACTCAGTCAAAGAAGAAGAAGCTGACATGATATTCAAGTGTCTCTCTGTCCTGTAAGTGTGTGAGGATATTCCCCATTGCCAGGGCCTATTGATTCCTTTACCTCCTGGCTCTGAACTGAGAGGAAGTCAAAAGACTCATCCCAGATGAACTGACGGCTCTTTTCTCTGGACCACGGCAAAGAGATCTCTTACACACACTTATGAAGCAAATAAACAAACAGATTAAGTGTAGCTGCAATTTTCAGGGACCTCCCGTTTACTCTCATCTCCTCGTTCCGCTTCCCCCAACCCTGCTCACCAGAAGAAGATGCGAAGAATGTTGGCAATCAGCAGCACCAGGCAGACACGAGTAGAGAAGCCTTCTGTATTGCTAGTCTTCTGGATCTCCAAATACTGTGGGATGTAGGGCACCACTCCACCGAACACCATCATGCAGGATGCCACCCACGACAGCAGGGACCACGACTTCTCCATGTCTCCATCCATGTCCGCCCCCAGGTCCATGCTGAGATCCTCAGCACCATGGAATCACTCTGGCTAATGTGAACACTGCAGGAGACCCAAGTGTGAGTTCAATACACTTGAAAACAGCACCAAAGTTTCTGCTTGTTTACGACTTAGGAAACAAAATGATGAGAGACTGATAAGAGTACAGAGCTTGTCAGGCAGTCTTTAAGGGTTTCCTGTAGATCATTCTGATTAACTGCAAGAGCCCAGTGGGAGCAAATAATCACAACCCTTATGAGTTTGTCTTTATTGACTTCATTATATTGACTTTTTGCCTCATCTTTGGATGCAAGCTGATTAACACGTGACGCAAAATCACTGAGAAGCACACACTGCTTTAATTAGGAAACAACGTCAACAGTGCAACATGACACCATTTCAGGAAGTTGTAGTATGAACATGGTGACAGCAGCCACCCAAGAATCGCACTACGACATTTCTTTGAATGTTTATCTAACTACACAAGCATATTTTATTTTCAAAAGCAAAAACAAATGCAACATGGAGCTTTTAAACCTGATCAACTAAGGCCAATAATACTAAATAGTAACAAATATAACAAATCCAGTCAAATGTAAAACCTTTTAATTTACATTTATTTTTAAATGTGTTTTGGATCCATGGGGAAATATTAGTAAGAAGAGAAACAGCGGTTTCCAGTTAATGCCATCTCTTCATTAGAAAGTAATTTTCAGGTGGTGAGAAAGAAGAGGACCCATTAATCCTACAGAGTTTGAGTTTGTGATGTAAAAAGTATCATCCCCACTCTAAAATCACCAGTCACAAGGGCTGGGTCACAACTCATATGTTCCAACTGTTTTGCATAGCAAGACAATAGCAAAGTTGATATTTTTCCATACAGCATGGACAAATGTGCTACAATTCACTGTTCCTCATTCTTCCTGCTCTGCCCCCTCTCTCTGCTGTAGACCCTCATTCATTCTGCTCTTCCCCCCTCTCTGTTGTAAACCCTCATTCCTTCTGTTCTTTCCCCCATTCTCTACTGTAAACCCTCATTCGTTCTACTCTTCCCTGCCCTTTATGCTGTATACCCTCATTCCCCCTGCTATGCCCTCATCTCTCTACTGTAAACCCTCATTCCTTCTGCTCTTTCCACCCTCTCTACTGTAAACCTCGTTCCTTCTGCTTTTTCCCCAACTACTGTAAACCCTCATTCCTTCTGCTCTTTCCACACTCTCTGTACTGTAAACCTCATTCCTTCTGCTTTTTCCCCAACTACTGTAAACCCTCATTCCTTCTGCTCTTTCCACCCTCCCTCTGCTGTAAACCCTCATTGTGTGTGTTCAGTTGCCAGTCATCCCTCTCTTTTGTGGAAACTCATTGTAGTGCTGTATTCCTTTTGTCTGTTCCCAGAACCACTGTGGATTTGATTGGCTTGACCTTTTCAAGGAAATAATGTGGCACCTCATGTGCTTCTCCATCCATCCTAGTCAGGGTTACAGGGGGGCTGGAGTCTATTCTAGGCTAAACAGGGCACAAGGGTGGCGTACACCCTGAAAGAGATTGTAGGGCAACACACAAACAGACTCACAAAATCTTACTCTATGGGTAATTCAGAGACACCAATTAGGCTAACCGCAAGTCTTTGGATTGTGCCATCCCCCGTGTGCTTTCACACATACAAAATAACCTATATCAACTCGAGCAAGTTCAATATCACGTTTTGCCTTGTGGTAGACTCTCAACAAATGTGATTTATGATAGTGTTACAGAGGCGTTGTAAATACGACTTGTCTTCACTTAGTAATCTTTCAAAATTGTGCAACATTTATTTTCCCTGACTAGTCACATTCTTTAAATGTACATTTTAAAGTTCAGGCCATTTTCATTTCCTCAGAGAACACTTTTAACAGAATGTAATACATAGGCAAAAGAACGATTTCTCCTTAACATAAACCACTAATATAATTTCATACTTTTGACACTGGTACACCTTCTGGCTTTACAAAATACGTTTTTTTTAATGGTGACTTCATGATGTTAAATAACCATCATTAAAATCTTATAATATGTTGCTGTTGGCCTATAAGAAATATTACATGGATGAAGTCATTCAAGAAGAAATGAGGTTACTGATACTCTTAGGTTGCAAGATTCCCTTAAACTTCCAGGCAATTTTGTCAAAACATTGTTTATGCGGTGAGTCTATTTCTTGTTTAGTCACTTACCGATGTCATTAATAAGCCAAGACGGCTGACCCCTGCAATGATTTGTGCCCAATATTTAATTTTTTTTTGGTCTGGTTATAATTCTTAGCGGTTTAAGATGATGAATACAACTCGATTATATGCAGCAGTGTAATGTTTGTCTTTCAAAGAGTTTACCACAGGCCAGTGCAACCCAAAAGCAGGAATCCCTTAAGTGAATTCAGCATTCGTAAGAAATGGGCAACGCAGCCTTCAATATAATTAATTAATGAATTTAAATCAGGGCGTTACTATAATACCTGGATTACTCATGTTCCCCTTTCTACTTGATGGCATAAAATGAGCACCTGTCACAGTCATAAAATGGCATTGGTTTGCAATTTTATTGACTTTAATTCACATTAAACGGGGGACTTCGGCTTTCATCTACTCAAATTTAAGTGACTAATACATGGAAGGACCACCTGCCCCCTTAGCACACTTCAGCTCACTAAAAAGCCACTGTGCACTTAAAACTCCTATTTAAATAGTGGCTACATCAGTCTTCGAGCTTTTAATGTCATTTCTTTCCGATACACCCCAATAAAACAGTGCCATCTAATCTTTATGAAGTTCTTAACGGCTTTGTTATTTGAATTATGTTGACTATAATCACATTTGAACAACTTTGTTAAAAGTTTTAACAAACGAAACAAGTCTTCATGCGAGTTCAGTTCTTAAGCATATTTCTTTTAAAAACATACCCAAAAGTACCCAGATTAAAACGATGACTTGACTACATGTTACAGAAGACGACCAGCAGAAGGTCAGCGTTCACGTTAACAGCGTGTTACTTACACAGCCCTTCAAAGGTTTCTCGACCCGCCACGGTCCACAATTTCAGGCGTACTTTCACCGAACAGTGACCATGAACCTATATCGTTTCTTTACACGCACACATTATCTTTTTTTTTTTTGCTTAAGGAGATAAAAGAAAGTTTTAAAGAAGCGACGCGCGCGGATTCATTTGACAGTTGTGACGTCACAATGGCATGCGGTTTGGCTAGGCGTCGAGTACAGGGGGTTCAGGATATGATGTGAGCCTTAAATCATACGAATGGTCATGATGAGTTTCACTTTCTGGACACAATTACCACCACACTCGTACAGTATTATCACCACCATTTACTACTTCTTCCAAATGGCAACAAGGCTTAAATTAAATTTTGAATTCTTAAATTCAAAATTTAACTCAAATCCTACTGAAATTAAGAAATCGCTAACCGTTTATTTGGGAGTGGATATTTTCCGGCTACAGAACTACTCGTGCATTTGTAAGGAAATCATATTTTTTACTTTACAGAGTCATATTTCATCGCAATAGATTATTGAAAAGAACAATAATGACGCCTTTACAAACACATACGCACGTGACCGCAAAATTAATTTCTGAAATGACGGCAAATTGTGCATTTCTTTGCTTTCACATGTATTTTAAACGACATGTTGAGATTATTAGTCATGCACGGCAACCTTCACGCCTGCGCAGCAGCTGCGGGTTCCGTGAAACTCTCCGCCGGTTCGGATTCACGGTGTAGGAACGGAGTTAGGATTCCTTCAACAGAGCAAGTCGTTCAGGAACGACACAACTGCACACGATTAATGTTCAGTGACACGGTACGGGACCTATTTCAGTTGCTTTCAACCTGGTAAATAAATCTGGCATACTTACACAACCAATTAAATTGTAAAGCCCACAGTTAAGAAGCCCGTCTTTAGTTTCTGTTGTATATTTTTCTTAAGACCACTACTTGTCAATTCCTGTACTTTTAGGCTGTACACTAATTTGTTTTAAATCAACATACCATGCAATTTATCAAAGTGGCCACAACGAATGAGGTATAAAACTATACTGGACATGATTGACCAGTACACTGTTCCCCTCAGTAGGGAAAGCACCTAGCTGTTTTCATTTTACCTTCTCATGGGTCCCAGTGGAGTAGTGCATGGTCTCAGCGTTTCTTTTAACCTGAACAGCCCTACTTCAGCAGCCGACTCCTGTGTTCTTCTATGGAGAGGAACAGTGGGCTTCTGTTAAACCCATAATGGGCTGCAGGTCAGCTGTTGAGTGTCACTGCATCAGGCAGCGTGTCGCTCTGTGGGTTAGGCGTCTGCACCTGTATATGTTACCGAGTTTCTGCTTCCATTTATGGGTGTTGATGCTACAGGGCAATGAGCATGCAGTATCAGAACCTTGAATGTGTGGCATTAAAGGCAGCACAACAAAATCCTCCGTGATTCCTGGTTGAGTACAGCAGGAATGCCCAGAAATGACTGGCTATATTGTAAAGAAGCGACTTCACAATGCATTTTCAGATACAAACTCCCCTCATTTGTACCGTCAGTACCGATCGCAACAGTCGTGAGGTCTCAAAAACGAACCTGGAGGAGCATCTGCAGCACATTGACACAATTACAAGACAGAGGTGGCTGTTAATAAAGGTCCTCCCTATGACAATCTCTAGCAAGCAAGCAACATGACCAGCACAAAGTGAAATGCCAGTATCATGCTGAAAGGTAAGAGGGCATGGGCTTCCACAGCTTCATGGCAGAATTGAGCTTTTAAAAAAAAAAAAAAAAAGCACAAATGCATCTGCTACATAAGCTGAACTTTCAATTTTGGGATCACTAAATACAAAACCGATGCCATTTAGTAATGTCCTTATGTGAATACAGCATAATCTGTCGGACGAGGAAGGTGCTTTGGGGACGACAGAGGCACTGGGATTAGCAAATGACATTCTGTGCGACTTTTCATTATAATGAACATTGTATGTTCAGCAAGTCAGGACCAATTTTACTAATTTAATTCAGCAAAACAGCAGCTAAACCATGGCCTACTCAATTCATAGACCACATTCCCACTTCCTGTTTGGTCTTATGATTTCTTAATAGTCCTATACTCATTTTTAATAACAGCAGAAATGTACACTCCTTACTGTACATTGCATTTGATAGTTTGTATTCTACATCCTCAAGGGTAAACCTCAACTCTGGGAGGGAAAATCCTTTTCAATCTAATGCAAGGATTTGATTAAAAACAAGGTTTAAATCCCTGTGGTAATGGGTTAATAATGTTGTTGGATACACCTAGGGATTTTGAGACCAGTTATTTATTACTGTTCAAACTAAAGAATGCTATTTGTCCTTCATTGGGCCTGTCGTTTTCCTGCTGCAGCACTGAAAATGCCATATTGATGTTTAATTAAAAAAAAAATAGAATTATGACATTGCTAGGAATCTGTGATCAACTGAGGGAAGATTAAGTGAAATATTCAAAAGGTGATGAGTAATATGCAATATCATGCACTACGGTGTAAATAATACAGGAAAGTTTACAACTACTAAATATTTTAGCATACACAGCCTTTGACAGACATAAACAAGGTTTAGTATTATTGTATTTTTCAATAATGTACAAAAACAATTCATTACTAGAATAGTAAACTTTATTAGAAAATTTTAAAGGATTGTTTTTGTATTATAAAACTAGCAAAAGGTAAAACTTGCAATAAAACATAAAAACTGGAAAAGTTATACAGTGTAACGTGGGGGAAAATGCAACCAGTGCACCACAACAGACTGAGCGCTTGAACACCTGTTAGAACTCAAAGTCAGAACCAGTCATGTCCACGGCCCAGGCGAACTTGTCTCTCTGTGTTTTATTATAGATCTTCTCCAAGGGCACGTCCATCTTCTTGCACCTGAGAGATGAGATGGGTGTTCTTAATACTGACAGTTTGTTAAAATTGACTGTAAAGCTTACGTTTACCATCCTCGTGGTCTTTAAACCCAGTGCCGGCTGACACACGCTCACCAGGCGACACTGATGCGTGGGTCCAGGTAGTTGAGTTTGGACGTGCTCAGGGCCACCTGCTTGTTCTCCTCCCTGTCTGTTGCCTGCACCTCCATCCTCAACAACTGCTCCTCGCATCTCTGGACTGCTTTCTTCTTCTTCTTCACCAAACTAACACAGACACCAACCGTATGTTATTTTAAAAAAAAGGGTGCATTACCTTCCAAACACAGTGACCAAAAAAAGAAACTGCCGCTCACACAGGAATTGTGGAGATCCTTACACTGATAGATCGCAGACCCTTCACCAACAGTACTGGAAAAGGAAAGCTTTGCTTATACCACACAGTAGAAATGCTGTCAGGTTAAGCACCATGGTGGAATTGTGCTTAATGTGGACCATAGAAGGTTGCAAGTTGAAATTTCCCAAGTACTGCTGGTGTTTCCTTAGAGAAACGGTTGGTCATACTCTGACTGTTCGTATACCTCCAGGTCAGAATGATCTCCCAAAAGCACACTGGTCTCATACCCCCCCAGCCTCCCACACCTCCACTCAGATGAGACACTCACACCTGCAGCTTCTTATCTGCATTTCGTTCGGCTTCTTTCTTAGCCAACTTCAGTTCACCGTTGGCCAGTGCAAGCTGCTCCTTCCTGCTGTCAATCTGGGAAAAGCAGATAAATGTGGTGACAGGTAACTGGAAGGACATTCCAAAAATAGACAATTTTTCAAATTCTTTGTCAGTTTCAGTGCTGGGACTATTGTCAGTATACGGTCCACTTCCTCAGCTTCTAATTTTTTTTTAAGCCTATATTTCCTGTCCAAATTCCAGTTCGTTCTACAATGCCCTCCTCTCCATCACCTTTTTGCCCTCTATGTTCTGTCTGTGATCAGTCTCACCTTGGCTTGCAGATTGGCCATGGACTGCTGAAAAGTCTTTGGCGGCGCCCGCTGGTGGTTACAGAGAACTGCAACTGCTCGGTTTGCCCTGTTGTAGGAGAGCAGCTTCTGAGCTAGATTATCTGATCCTGGGAGATTCGTAGGAGGGGTGGTGGTGGTAGTGAATGAAGCAGAGAGAGAGAGAAAATCACTGACATTGTCAGAACTGACAGCATGTAGCCTCAGGAGAAAAACCCATCAGGAATCACCATAAGGCAGCGACAAGAATATAAAAAACAGATTAAGTTCCACCTAAAGGTAATGAAACAACGGAAAAAGCGGCTAACAGTGTTTGAAGGCAGCAACTTTCATCGCCGTCAGAAGCTGTAACACATACTCAGATTTCTCTCTAGTGGTGCCACAAATGAAATGTCACCAAGAGAAACAACTGATAGTTGCTATGGGGGACACCAAATTTGGCTCAGATAAGCTGATAGCGTTAACGTGTTGGGTGGAGATGGAGATGTAGCGAGTGGGGGTGGAGGAGCTACTGGAGATGACAGCCATGCATGATTAGGCCAACAGAAACCCAAGTAAACCCCAGGCAGGCAATTCACCGTGCCAAAACTTGACTGTGTACAGATTAGCACATTATCATTATAACAACATGCCCCATTAAAAATATTAATTCTTATTATAAAGCTATATTTCAAAATATCATCTTTTCAATAGGGTAATACATTTATTAATGATTACTTTAGCTATGTCTCCTGAAAGTCTGTGTTTGGAACCGAATATGCTAAAAGTTGGCCGCTAACTGGTCAGCATTTGCCAAACATCAGCGCTGGACATAGTGGCTTTTACTGAGCAATGTATGGTTCCAATAAGGTGGCGTTTCCAAATCATGGTCCCAGGGGCTCATTGAGAGCATTGCTTTGGTTCCTGTGAATTAATTAGCTTTAACTAGGCTCCTACAAAATGCTTTTCGGAACGCTGCATCGGCCAGCAATGAGCAAGATGCGTTATGTGCTGCTACATGGGGTTAGCAAAAATATAATTATACTGGGCAACAAAACAGAACACATTATCCAATGTAAATAATTGACTAAAAGGCAGTAACAACTGAGAAACCATTTTTAAATATTGATTAAGTTCATCAACCCACTGTCTCTCTCTTTTACCTTTAGAAAACATAATGGTCTGGTGAATGATAACATACTCGTAGCAGACAGAACCTTAAGGTCATCTCTCTAGGCTAGGTAATAAGCATGGGACATACAGTGATGATTTCTCCATTTGTAAACTGTAGACTCAATTATTAACCTGAAATAGCTCATCGAGAGGCGAGCTACCACATTCATACGTCTGACATCTGCCATTTCCCCGGATTTCAACAGTGCGAGATGACAGGCTCCTTTAATCAGAGGCAGGGCTGGCTCTGATTGGAGAAACCTTAGGTGGTCAGCTGACATTCTGAACATCAGTACTATGAGTCAATGTAAATTAGCACCATCAGACATGGGACAAGGAGATCCTCACTTGGATCAACAAATAATTCTGGGTGTATAGACAAAACAAACAGACCTAATTATCACTACAGTTCTCACCTTTAACCAACTGTAGCAGAGTATATCTTTAATATTTGTTTGCCTGACCATTCTACCAGTGGCTGGGCAGACCTCCAGCGTGGTGATGAATGAAAACGGTGTGCCTGACCATTCATTCCACCAGTGACCAGGCTGACCACCACCGTGGCGATGAATGAGAAAGGCGTGCCTGACCACTCATTCCACTAGTGACCAAGCTGACCACCACCATTGTGATGTCATTTCTGCCGATTTTACGTATCTGCAGCTAAGGCAGATACGTAGATGCTAGGTAGATCTGCCATGGCTGCATCCTGCAGACCCACACAGGTATATGGGCCAACATTAAATCAGAATCACACATGCAGGGTGGCCCTCCTGCCCCTAAGATAGCAGGTAGCAAGGTGGTTACAGACATATACTAGTAATGCAACAGTGGCTCAGTCTGTCTGTTGTACCATTGAGCAAAGTACTTAGTAAAATTATCCAACTGTAAAATATACATAAACCATTACAGAAATGACTAAATGTGAATATAAACAATGTAAATCACAAATCAGTCAGCAATCGAGCAAAAAATAAAACGCACTGACCATTTGAGAGCTCTCGCAGCTGCTGCTGCAGGGTAATGGAGGCGTTGTAGGTTCGAAACACTTTGGCTGTCAGGCCTGGCATCAGGGAGCTTAAGTGCTTGTTCAGCTCTGCTGTCTGTATGGAGGGACGAGAAAGCGGACACCTCAAGTGATGACTTTGCATGCAGCACAGCGCACTGAGCTGAGAAGCAGATGGGGGGGAGGGGGATGACAGGGTTCAATTATGATACCATGCAAAACTTTTTTTTTTTTTAAAGTAGGACAAGATCCCTGCATTTAATGATAGTGGGCCAGTTGCTCTGACATCAGTAATCATGAAAGCCTTTGAATGTGGTCTACCTCAAATCCATCCTAGACTACCTCCTTGACCCACTACAGTTTGTTTAGAGGGCAAGTAGCTCAGTCGAGGATGTGGTGAACCTGTTCCGTCAACATCTGGATTCCCCCAACGCCAACATTTAGGTCTTGTTCGACAATTTCTGTTCTGCCTTCAACTCAGCTGTTCTAGACTTGTTTCATAGTAAGCCAACCTAGCTAAACGTACCCCCCAGCACCTGTCAGAGGATCTCCAGCTTCCTGACAGAATGGAGGCAGCTTTGAGCCTGGGCCCCCACCTATCTGACCCCATGTCCATCAGCTTGCCCCTTCCAGTGCAGTGTTCCCTCACCCCTTCGATTCTCCCTCTACATGAATGACTGCACTTCCAGACAAATCCACCACTGCGGATGACACAGCTGCAGAGGGACCCATCTCCAAGAACGATGAGGCCTACTACTGAAGGGAGGTGAATAGTTTTGAAGCTTGGTGTGGGTGTAACAACCTAGAGCTTGACGCTGTCAAAACACTGAAAATGCTGCAGCCGACTTCTGCAGTTCAGGTGCCTTCTGGAAATCAATGCCTGGGCCCTGTCAGAGGTAGAGTCACTCAAACTCTGAGGGACCACTGTCACCATCATCTCGACATGGTCCATCATCAGGAAAACCCAAGTCACCTCTTCCTATGACAGCTCAGGAAGCTCAGCTTTTAATCGGCCACCACTGAGAATGTCCTGACCATCTCCATCGCCGTCTGCTTGTGTTCTGCTTCCCCCCTCTCCAAGGCTGGGCTGCAGTGAGTGCTCTGCTCATGTGAGGGAATCATTGGCTGCCAATTACCAGCACTAAAAACACAAGTCTTTTTCATCTGCAGGACAAGGAAGAGAACGGGCCAGATCACAGTCGATGCAACCCTCTCCAGCAGCCTCCTATTCATAGGTAAGGTGGTTACGGCCAACACCACAACGTCTACACCTCCATGGCTGCTTCCCTGTTGCCATCTGGCTGCTCAATAAACCCAGCGAATTGCAATCTTCCACTCCGATTTCCCTAACAACCACCACTGGGATTAGTGCATTTCTGGTACTTGCACTTGTAACTGTCCTGCAAATTTTGCTGACAAAATTGCTGCTTGTCCGCATGGTTGTCTATATTATATTGCTTGACATATCTGTTGTCTGTAAAATGGATGCGAGTTATTGCACGCCACTTGTTTGTAAACTATTCACTGTGAACTTATTGTGTCCCCTTCTTGTCTTCATATCGTATTGTCCCGTGTTTCACGTCTTCATATCGTATTGTCCCGTGTTTCACGTCTTCAGTGACCACACGCGATTCTGGCACATCACACGTACTAGCAATAAAGTTTATTCTTTTCTGCAATAGAGTTTGGAATCGAGACAACAGTTCCACTTATGCACTTCAAATACACTGGAAGCAAAATAGAGTTGATGTACTTTAACACTGTAAGCCAACTCAGAGTAAACAGATAACTCAATATTTTTCTCCGATATGAAACAGCTCAGTCTGATAACCTAGCAAAACGTCAAACTAGAGCACTACCAGTAGATGGCAGTGTGGCACTGGGGGAACATTAGATAATTATTCCTCTCTCTCCCCACAGGGAGACAAAGACAACTAAATACCCTTTCCATATTTGTTATTATTACCATTATTTAAAATGAGAAGAGGATTAAAAAGCATATTACACTTTTGCTTTCTTGATTTTAATGAACATCTCAAAGCAGCGGGTGCAGCATAGGTTTCCTCGGATCTGCCTGACTCTCCAGATTTGCATGTACCAACATTGCTTGGGAACATCTAGCTTTAATTACCAGAGGCACTCAGCAGGAGAACAGCAGAAATAAATAAAGCAAACACTGGGATCAAGGGCCACAGTTCTGGTCTGAAATACGATGCCTGGGCTAAAGCGTTAAAATAAACCAATCCGGATTAATTGCGAACACGCAGACAGCAGTCTAGCGAAGCTGAAAGGTTTGCTCTCTAAATGTGACCTCTGGCAGAAGTGTACAACCATCCAGGCACCTTTTAGAGAGATCTGGAATCCCATCTCATACTTTTAATTTGTGGATGACTTTCAATGTCGGAAAGGCAGTAGTGGAGTGATGCCGTCCGCTCTGCCACCTCCTAACCTGTCTTGCGGTGCACAAACTGGCACGACCGTTTAGAACCGTGCTCTCACCTCTTCCTCCTCTGTCCCAGGGTTGCGCAGACCTTGACCAGGTCTTATCTGAGGGAGCACACTTCCACTATGGCATGGATCCCTCATGAAAGTTTGGATGGCTGCACTGGACAACAGTGATACTGGATAAATGCCATGCAGACCAGGGGCCACAACATCCAGCTGAACAATGCTACAGTATCACCACGGGCAGGTAGCAAACTTGTGGCCCAGAACTATGGCAAACTGAGATATGTTTAGACAAGGGGGGAAATAAACTACAAGGAGGAATAAGTCTAACCTGCTTGCAAAGCAAACTGCACTTCAATGCAAGACAACTGGATGGTAGCGTGCAGTCTAAAGCCATAAGCAAGAATAATGCTCAAGAGTACACATTTGAAAATCCATCCATGATAGTCATTTTCCTACTTTGTTCATAAACAACAGAGTATTGGCCCAAGGCAGTGGTGCCATTTCAATTGTACTAAAGGCCTCTCTTGAAGCAACGTTTCAGCTCTTAATCCAACCTGCATGATTGAATGGGACCAGCGTAGCAGCTTACGGCTTGGTAGGAAAAGGTAACCACCTACCAAGGTTGAGAGCTGGTGGAGTCAAGCTTTCAGAGATGGCTGCAACCAGTCTACGACAGCCACTGGAGTGCTACTAGCTTCCAGGAGAAGCAAAGGTCCTGCACTGCCAATATAATTTGGGAAACCAGCTATTTAGTTACCAAAAGAGAGGAGATTGGGGTCCTACTGTGAAAGGGAATTAACAGGTAGTGACTGGGAGGGAGGCATTGTGGGATTGATGCTATGTTTTAGGCCTTAGGCACAAAAAAGTTGTCCACATTATCACATCATGTACTTTTGCTGATATTACGAGAATGTGACCCTGGGTCGCTCAAGATGTGTGTGTTAAGGTGTGTGCACTCAGCTGAAATTAGGCAACCAGTCCTGGGAAGCAAGGACGAAGAAGTTGAGAAGAGGACCTTGCAGAAGGTCACGCTGACCCAGAGGGCCGATGAGACCGGCAGTCTGTTAGATTAAGGAGGAGTTGGAAGTAGTGGTGCAGGATCTACCAATCCAGCAGGCAGAGAGACCCCACAATAGCGATGATGCGGGCCAGTGATGCCATTACGCCTGACCACTATCATACACGTGCATGATCCTACAAGCCATCCCATGCTGGTGGTATGCCAATTCTATAAGACTGGAGACTTCTCTAGAGCCATACAACAGTTCAAAGATGGAGCTGCATGCAGACTTTCACAGAAGACTTGTGGCGCAAGCAATGGCATCACACCCCATTATGCCGAGTTAATTTGAAAATACTGAAAGGCTGTTTCACAACATGATAATACTTGTACTGAACAGATTATGTAAAAATGGCAACAATGAAGCACGATTATATAGTATACACTATTATATTACAGAATGCTATCACACTCCATGCAGTATTGCCAGGAGAAACCAGTAGGACTTGGCAGTTAATTCAAAGTGGTCTGCATTATTTTGCAGTGGATAAACTGGTATAGAAAAGCGAGTGACGACGACAGTGACTAACTGCAGGATGGTACAATGCATCGTTTTCTGGTCATATCTAGAACTGGAACCCTGGAGATCAACATCAGCACAACCAACACCACCATTATCTTCCCTCTGCTTATCTTGGTGAGGGAATCATGGAAACTCAGATGTCAAACGTTTTTGAATAATTACATTTGCATTTTTGACCATAACCTGGAAAATGAATACACGGATCCCGTGACGTCAGACTAAGGTCACGGCACATTCACAAGTTATGAAGACATAAACGAGTGACGCGATATCCTCATGTTCGTTTACGCCTAGTCAATGGTTTCTTTGGAAAGCGAAACCTCACGATGACGACAACAGGCAATGCACAACATTAGTGATTCCATTATTTTAAAATGTTTCAACTCAAAAGCTGTGGTAAAAGGAACGTTTTAGACAGTCAGTATCCCTCGCGTGGAGCAACTCAGCAGCAGGCCGTGCAACAGCAGCACTGGAACGAAGAGGTTCATTTTACCCTGAAGCATCAGAGTGACAAGAGATAGGGACAGAAAGTGTGATGACCCGCATCAGCTACTGCATCTCGCCTTTCATATCAGATCTCGCGGAACAAATGAACACTCCGAATAAAGAAACATCAAGGTCCAAAGGAGAAAAGAAAGAGGAGGAGAAAAGTGCCTTAAAACCCATGATAAATTTTCTGGTGAAGCAGATATTCTAGAGAGAATTCTGCTCATATTCCCTCAAGTCAAAATAATAAAAAAAAAAATGATGATGATGAAAACTGTTATGCACGAAGATGCCTCCCTAAAACCTATGTGCGATTAAGCGTGAAGCTGTCAGGCTTGTCAAAAGACTTTAAGCACCATTTATTAAAATTTTTAGTCACACCAGGAGATATTTGCTTATTTGCTGATCCTTACCTTGCAAAGTTACAAGCACACCAAGTGTATCTGCAGATGGAGATTACTTATTAGCAAAGCAAACACGATCATTGCCAAGCCATGCATGCATCCAACATATCCCAATAAATTACTCCACACCCAGCCCTGCGTTTTGGTCTTTTTAGGAGCACATGTGCAACCTATCCTCTGCCATCAGCACACACAAGCCATCTGACAGGGCAAAGCTCTTGGCATTTTCACAGGCTGCACATGGACAGTTAACCATGTGTCTGCCAGCGACCCAGAATCTTGAAAGGAGAATACATTGTTAATGCAAGGAAGAAATTAGGCAATGTTCCTTCCTCACTTATCGATTTATTGACAGTAGAGAGCATGTTGATGGTGGAAGTTCTCTCTCTTTTAATCAGATTGAGTTGTTGACAAGAATGGGCCCCAGGTTTCCGACTTTGTGACCCATAATCAAAGACAATAATTGTATAAATGTTACATCTTAATTTACATTTATTTAGCAGGCACTTTTGTCCACATGAACGTGCCTTCTCATCTTCTTAGGGAATTCTGATAAACTAATATAATATTACTTGTGCACCATAAACAGCTGCAGCAAGCTTATGCTCGACTTTAGCAGTTTACAGTCCTGTGGGAAACATGTCAATATTTCTCATTATCTGTAAAAAGACCTTGAAGGCAGGGTGTGAGAAACACGTGTACACAAACACCATCTTTATACACAGCTGGGCACATATTTTTTAATCAAGCTGAGATCAGTATTTTTACACACTAGTCAGCACTGCCTGCCTGTATGTTTTTATCCACACACCAGCTGTCTTGGGCCCGGCTCCAACCCATCATAATGAAAGTAAAGTGAAACTATTTTTCATTTTGCTGTACAAGGCGTCCACTGAAGCACGAGACTATGGACATTTTAGCGTTTAACGATGAAACGGCTTCTTCCGTTCACATCCTCAGCAGCCACAAGCACTACCTGCTCCAAACTGGTCTTTTCTCCGGCACCAGAAGCATCTTATTTTCTCTATGAAGTTCAACTTCTCTGGGGGTACACACCCACAAAACAGCATGGTTACGTGGCCCTACCAGCATGAGGAAAAAGAAAATAAATGGATCGCATTGAGCACAAGATAAGCTCAGAACACGCATTAGCCATCACATTTATTGCCGCTAATTCTGGTTAATAAGCAAAGAAACCTCACTAGCCTTGAACACATGATCTATGTAACCATATACACATTAATCCCAACCCCCCAGTTTGCTGACCATAGAAAAATCCAACAATTTAACTAGTAACATGCTCCATAAACCCATTTTCAAAGTATAACTTGTAACAGCATCAAAAAACAAGAGGGCTGCACATTATGGCTACAATTATTTGCAATAAAATATTGCTCTCATTTTCAGTTTATCTACTGCTAACCAAAGGAACCACCAGCACAGGATGATGCACTTTGGGATGGCATGTGGCAGGAAGACAACCGCGTTGATTTAGACCTAGGGTACACAAGCTGGCCCACTTAAGCCAGACGTTGTGGAAAACAGTCAGGTGGAAGGCAGCCAAACCCACCTAGACATTACCAAGCCTAACTGCCTTGCCATTTCATTTAAGGCACTCACTGCAACTTTTCCTGTTAAAATGCTGACCCAGGTATCCACCTCTGGTAGTCACACCCCACCTCCTCGACGAGAGGCAACAAAGATGAACGTGCCAAGGTGATGGACTCACGCTCAGACGATCAAACAGGTCATCTCCATCCTGTTTATTCTCCATGAAAAGCTTCAGATTTTTGAAGACCTGTGAGGAAAAAGGTTACGTCTACATTAGAAAGGGTAATTTCGCTCTGGGGATCTCGAATGCTGGCCAGGAGAACAAGACTCAAAGGCTCATCTGTTTTCACAGCTCATAAAGGATGGGGAGAAAAATAAATAAATAAATAAATAAATAAACACTACTCAATTATTCCTTCAATTATACGTGACATTTCAAAGACACCCTGTTTCCTTCGCCTCCAAGTAAACCAGACAAAACATTTCAGCGAACTAATTAATCTTACCTGATGTGTTGCTTTTAAATAATCTAATTTGAATAACAATTAGACTTTTGGAGGGGGCTGTTTGGTAGAAACCAACTGATATGAGATGGTTTGGATTCATAAGAATTTATTTTATGTGAGACTACAATTACTAAGCATGTGTACAATATCGCAAAAAAATGAATATAAACATAGAGAACAGTTCCATTCATTGTCAGACTGCTTACACAGTACAGGGTTACAGGGTGGGGGTGGGTTGCTGGAGACAGACAGGCATCACAGGGCACAAGGCTGGGGTACACCCTGGACAGGATGCCAGTCCATCACAGGGCACAAGGCAGGGGTACACCCTGGACAGGATGCCAGTCCATCACTGGGCACACACACAATCGCACTGTGAACAATTTAAAGATCAGCTTAACTGCATATCTTTGGACTGTGAGAGGAAATCCTAGCAATACAGAGAGAACCCTATACACACAGAGCAGACACATGGAGCTTGAAATCCCCAGCTCTGTAGATGTGAGTCTACAGTGCTGCTCATTGGGCCATCTTGTTGCCTTGAAACCAAGAATGTCTTCTCTAAAATTACTTTAATTATTCCTTCAAAAATAACCCAAAAGACTGTATATCATCTGAAATATTAATTTCTGATTGCTCAGAACTGACTTTAAAATGAGCGCATTGTCTCACCTTTTGCCTGTAAACTTAGCAACCTAAAACAGATCACGTCTGTATCCTCAAAGACTCTTAATCTCCAAATTGAATAATCAGTGATGCTTCTGAAGTGAACAAACTTTACAAGTTTTAACGTTCCTAATGTTCACCTGATTATCTGATAGTTCTGCTAATGTAATACAAACTTTCAATATGCTCTCCATTGTAGCCAAAACACCAACATTATCACTACAGGAATATTGACAACGACTGTCTTTGGTGATGTGGAATGTTCCTGGCCTTCCCAGTGTACTGGTTTGGTCTCTAAATGCCGTATGTTTGTTGATTTTTCCATGTGTTGATTTTTCCATGTGTTGCTGTCAGTACTCAGCTGCTGCCCTCACTTTATCGTTGTTTCAATCATTGTTGTGGTTCAGCGACAGTATCTTGTTGTTGCAACTCATTTGCCATTTACCACACACTTGAACCAATTTCCAACACACTTAACCATTACACCACCAAATACTTTTTGCCAAGTCCGCAAATTAGGTCCAATGGTTTAGGCCCCTGATGCAGACCTAACGTTACAAGGCTCCCATGCACCTGAAACCATGCTCATCTGTGAGTCTCCTTACACAGCACAAAACATGTACAAAACACAGATAAGCATTTATGTGAATATGAACCTCCATCTCTCAACCTATGCACAATATGTGAGACGTGTCTCCATGACTCAATATGCTAATAGCTTGATTAACAAGCAATGTCATCTGTATTTCAGGAACTTGACACACCCTCTATTTCTGAGAAGTATAGCTACCCTTATTCATTGGTCAGCAAGCCAAAGGCAATATTAGATGAATTAACACTGGGTTACCTGACGCAGGATCCACTGTGGACTCTACTGTGAAACATAAAGACTGTCACAGAAAAGCCAAACAAACTCACCAAGTCATAAGATAAAAAACTGTATTTAATTAAAAACCAGAGCCTACATGCTCTAAAGGTTAAATACACTAGTGATATGTTAATATGTTTGTGTCATTTTGCTACAGAAATTTTACTTTTCCAAATATCACCAAATCTTTTAATGGACTGCTTTACAGTGATACACTTTTTAAATGTTTTTTTTATTATTTTTTTAAACACCAGTTAAGATATGGTTCATTCAATAATTATTGATAGTGTAATCAATTCTTTTAAAGGATAGGTTCTAGAATAAAAATGTTAAAAATGAAGTATTTGTTGGGAAACCTCCAAAGATATACAAGGCATTTTCAGGATAGGAAGGGAATTAACCTTGCATTACCTGATGCAGCCACTGGGTGGACTGTGGAGCTAACTGTGAGACCTAAAGATGGTGAATCAAGACCAGTTACTTACATACAATCGTTATCTTTCAGGATTCATTAAACCTTACTAGTCCTAGATACAAAACCTACTTGATCACAAAAGGTAATTTAACACTGAAACAAGCTCTCAAGGGAAATATGTGTAAACTAAGAACAAAAATGTGAGATAAGATTCACAGATAACAAAAAGGCTTACATACCTTTGATATCACTATAAAGTACAGGTTTAGCTTTGACTGCTTTTAGTTCATAGTATATTGAAGAATTAATAAATATAATTAAAATGTAAATTATCGGAAACCAAAGTTTACAAAGCTCCCCTCCTCACGTGTTTGAAGACCACATAAACGTAACTTACCCAACAACGTCACTATGGAGAAGTTACTGAGTGGTGATGGAGATGGATGACCACCTATCTCCAGAGAGTACCGACACTGAACTTTAATCTCATTGTCTGAACTGTGATTCATCTGTTTTAGCAGTGCTGTCCATGACAAGGTGTGCTGACAGGTCGAGGACGTTTGATTGATCTGCCGTCTCCCTATCAGGAAATAGCACCGAGTAACAGGGGGAGATGGAGGCAGGACACAGTGTAGCTCTACTGAGTCTCCCTCCCTGATGACACTTGGCTTTACGGTCAGCTGGGGTGATTTCAGCTTGCCTGCAGATCGTAAGAACATTTTAATTACTAAAGATCAGTTTAAGGTCTCATATTATGTTTCAAATATGTAAGTAATTTTAAAATTACCAAGGACCTTTACTTCCTTCTTCTCACTTCTGTCTGAATGAGCCTCACCATTAGCGTAGTCACAGCTTAGCTCTACGCTAACGAACACTTCAGGGTCTGTTTGTCCCCGAAGAAGCTCTGCCCAAGTCACATGGAACGTACACAGACCAGGGCCTGAGTCATTCTTTATGGGGATGCCTTCTTTGTCTTGATACAGTGAACAGCTGGTCATTCCTTCAGGAGGCTCACAGTGAACATCGATCTTTCCGTCCCGAGACACTACAGCTGGAGTGACGCTGATGTCTGGTTTCTGTAAAGGAGCTGCATTTGACATTGATAAATGTTTCACCATGGACAATCTGCCATTTCTGTCTTTAAAATGTGAAAAATTAGCAGGTATTTTTAGGTTACGGCACACGATTCGGGAACTAAACGGTGGTGTATATACCTAAGCAGAGAGTGCATAATTTGTCTAAGATTTTTACATAGTATTTTATGTATGAGCAGTGAGTCCATTTGAGCAACGACGACTAAAATGCACAGATGGTTCAGGAACTGACTGAATACTTTCCAGCAAAATTTCTGTTCTATTCTGATTTTAATGCAGGGTTCTCAGTACAGGAACTAAACTGTGGTGCATATATAAATAGAGGGTCATTTAAGTCACGTTAACTAAAATGCATAGCTTAATTCTGGATCTGACATAGAAAAACTTTCATGCAATATTTCCATCATACTGGGATTTTGAAGTATGCTGATTTTAATACTGAGCTCTCAATTACGCTTAACTACACATCTGTTTTTAAATGTGACCACATAATATAAAGATGTTTCAAAATTCTCAAATTTAGTGAATTTGTGTCCCTTAATAATCATTGACAATGGAGATCTGTTTAGTTACCTCAAATTATCATTTTTGATTAAAGTAAAACTCATTCACTTCATATCTATGCCATCATCCTCTCATTAAGAGGTGGAATGGAATAAAAATCAGCTTAGACAAGGAGTCACAATAAGCAAGAGAGGGGGACAGAGATTTCAGTTTTATGAACAGCTGCCATAGTGACATTTTATTTGAGAGACACCTAGAAGGTCTTTGCCAAAAAATGAATTTTTATTAGATTGTGTAGGCTGGAAGACTAACATAACTGCCAATGTTTGACAATTAAAGAATGAATTTAAAAGGCCATATCTGTACTCACCTTTGTCTACTTTGCACCCAACAAAACCTGAAAATTCAACATAAGCAAGAAATAAGAAGCTGATTGAAAATGAGCAAATACCACATTCACTGCCACATGTAATGTATACAATGAGAGAAATAAGAATTCAGCCATTGAGTTCAGAATACTCATATCTGACCAGGTCCAAAAGTTGCCGGGACAGACAGTGAGTTTTATTGAACTTAACAGTGCAAGGAGGAAAATGCAGGCACTTACTTTCAGTGAGAAGAAGCATAAAACATGTAAAGAGAAGGAAAGTGTGCAGCGGCATTTTGACGACACTGAGCCTAAAGTGTAAATGAATATGGGAGATGAGTATTATGAGAATGAGGAAGTTGAACGTATGATGAAATATATAAAAAATAAAACAGATCCCTCCCCTAACTCTTCTCATATTTGCAACCACTGCTTATTTTCTGTAATGAATATTTACATAAATGATTGGGTCAATGATCTTAAACCGCAAGGGATTTTCCTGCCATAGTCTAAACCAGGTCTGTGCAATTAATCTGAAGGTAGACAGTAGTAATGGATCACTACCTATTCTTCTTATAATGGTTTATCCTGATTGAAGTCACAGGAGAGCCTGCAGCATATCTTAGGCAGTATAGCGTACATGGAACCGTGCACAGGTTTCCAATTCATAAAACACAGATGTTCCAAGGGCAATTTAGAGACTCCAGCCGACTGCACACCTTTATACTCTGGCAGAAAACAAAAGGTCCACACAGAGAGCCCATGCAGGGTTCAAACCCCCAACCTTGCAGGTGCAAGGCAGTAACGCCAACATGCTGTCATCCTGGATGTATTAAAGTGCTATTAAGGTGGAGCCATCTAATTTAGGGGAAAAATATTGAGTTTGAGTATAATTTGTTAAGTAAACCTTTTTTATACACTTAATATAGCTTTACAATAATATTTAAACATTTATACTTTTGTTGTCAGTGTGTGGAACACAAGGAGACAAAGCAAGTTTATTTTCAACTTGAAATCTTCTACCCATGCTAAATAAGGCAAGTGTCACACCCACAACCAGCAGGCTACACCCAATCCACTCTAGTTTCCTCTCTCCAGAATACTGACGCCTGTGGCTCTTTTGTGTGTTGTGCTGGTACCTCGTTGTGAGGTATTGTATTTTCCCAAATTGTACTAAATGTTTCTTCCTAGTCATTTCCATGTATGACTCGTGTCTTTGGCCTTTGAATTTGTTATGATTGTTGTGTTTACTCCTGTGGATCTTTGACTTACAGTATTGGATATGGAATCTGGTGCAGATTGACTGACTTTAGAAAAAAAGTGTCCTGGGAGCTTCCCACTGATTTCAGAAACAGAGAAGAGGCTGTAGGTGTGGTCCCCTCAGTCTGCACTGAAGGTAAAACTCCTGCATGCACCATCTGCTGCATGTTCCTCTTTGCAGGGAAACTTGCAAAACTCTTTAAAAGAAAAACACAGCTGACCACCACATCCTGAGTATGATTAGTACTTCCTGTTTAAGGATTTCCTCTATCTGGTAGGTGTTAATTGCATATTTTGACATTTAAAATGATTCACTCACTCTGTTTTTGCAGATACTGCTTTCAAGGGCAGTTAATCCAAAAGCAATGTTCAATTTTTACAATGAGTTACTTCATTAGCTTGTCTAGATCAATTTCTGCAGTTTGTGGTTCAAGCCTGTAAGAATGTTGTGCACATTTAACAGAGAGTGAAATTGCTGAAGTGATCATGCATACACTAAGTAAGCTAGTGATTAAAAGCTGGAGACAGTATACCTCAATTTAAATGAACAATTACATTGACCAGAGAAATATTTAAAATAAAATACTCTACTATAATAAAACATTTAAAGACCTCACAAACAGAGGCACGGTACTGCCTGCCACCCAAAACCTCAAGAGAAATCGGCTTAATGAGAAACAAGATATTTGCCAGGGTGGGTTACTTTTATCCAGGTCAGAGGGTCAATGCACCATACATGAATCTTCAACCCTGGTGACTACACACACACACACACACACATACACACACAGAGAAAATCCACCAATCACTCTAGAAAAGAAGAGGAAGAGAACATGCTAAAAGCTACTGTCAATTAATAAAATGACACCAAAAATTACTAGCAAGCATCAAATACACGGGCAGCCAATACCATGCCGACCGATGGACAGAGACAAAAGGAAGACATCAAGTTTCCTACAATACACTGGACCCAACTGACCCAACTCTGATCAGCTTACATGCCCATCCAGCAGCTTACCGTTCTAACATCGTGATAAAAATTAACATCTCTGTCTTCCAATACTATCGCAACCCTGGTTGGTACTTCTAAATTGCCCATAGTGTGTGAGTGTCCCCTGTCCAGGGTGTGCCTAAAGCTGTCTGGGATAGGCTCCTGATACCCCACAACCCTACACAGGATAGGATTGATGAATGAGTTTGAAGGATGTAAAGCTGCATTTTAGCATTTTTCCTCTAGGGGTCAGTATAGACCCCCTCTGTTAGACAATCACGTGATATCACTTTAAGTGCACAAGTAATTATATACTTAAAGACTCATCACTTGGGGCCCATGCTTGTATTTCGGTGTGTCAACATACTGAATTCAAAGGCTGATAATTTTTTTCATTTCATGTAGATATTTTATTTGCTTCTACTTTGTCATCTCCCTCCAATATGTGTCATACCAGGAGATATAAGGATTACCATGAATGTAACATGTGCAAACCTGAGAGGGAGCTCTGAATGGAGCGGCATGTGGCTCAGTGAGGAACAGCATTGCCTCATGTATTCAGGGGTGAATGGAGCAGACTTGAATTTTGCCCCTGTCCTTTGTGTGCGTGGAGCTTGCATGCTGTCCCTGTGTCATGAAGGTTTCCTCCTGCAGTCCAGCCATTGCTGTCTCTAAACTTACCATTGTGTTTGCATGTGTGAGCACACTAATTGACTGTCATCTTCTCCTGGGTGTACCTATACCTCATGCTTCCCAGAATACGCTCAAGGTTTCCTGCGAGTCTGCTCAGGATAATCAGTTGGAAGTTGGATGGATAATTCTGAATAAATGACAGAAACATCCATCCATTTTCCAAACCACTTAATCTTATTCAGGGTCACCTGGAGCCTGTCCCAGGCAGCCTAGGGCACATGGTGGAGGATACCCTGGATGGGGTGCCAACCCATTGCAAGGTTCAGTCACATACTACAGAAAATTCAACCACACCAATTTGCCTACAACGCATGTCTTTGGACTGCGGGAGGAAACCAAGAGTACCCAGAGGAGACCCACAAAACACAGAGAGAACATGCAAGCTCCACACATACTGAGCCAGGGCCTCGATGCAAAGCGCTAACCCTGGAGGTGTGAGGTGACATTGCTAACCAGTGAGCCACCATGCCCCCTGAACAAGACATGTTTTAACAAAAATTGTTAATCATGCACACATACAGAGATAAACGCTCTTTTAAACTGTACCATAGTTACATATGGAAAAGCACACCTAATGTGAAATGAAATACAGATTTCAGAACTGCACTCTTATTTGTTATAACCTAAGAGTACACCATCGCTTATTTTACACTATGTGCTAACTTTCATAACTCGCTTCAGTTTGTTTAAAAAAAAACACAAACAATCATTTTTAAAAATCCCATTGCTTAATAATAGTGGTTTTATTCCTCTCAGTCAATAAGTATAAATTTCAAAATTACAGTTAGAAATAAAGCTGAATTAGTTTTATAGTTTTATGAATAAGTTTTATCCATCCATCCATTTTCTATACCACTTATCCATCAGGGTCCCGGGGAAGCTGGAGCCGATCCCAGCTGACTTTGGGCGAGTGGCAGTTTACACCCTGGGCAGCCATACACACTGAATAAGTTTTATATTTGCTATATTTAATTTACAGTGTTTTGTTTGTGATCATTATACTCAATGATAGCCTTTTCAGCACCTTATTTGTAAAATATTTATTTCTCATGGGGAAAATACTGTTTCCTAGACATTGTATTTCCTGACAATCCATCGTATACAGCAAAACCAGTAATAGTTCATTAAAAATAAAATAAAAATTCTGTTACACTTTACAAGATGAATAAAGGACTTGTGTATTCCTGCTGTAAAAAGATGTCCTGCGAAGATACCCTGGTTTCAGTGCTACTAAACACTGCTGTAGACTGCAGGTGTTTCAGTGGGATCAGAGGATGGCTCACTGAATGTGGCAATGATGTTGTCGTAATCAGGCTGGATATGTATGAGAGAGAGAGAGAGAGAGAGAGAGAGAGAGAGAGAGAGAGAGACAGAGACAGAGACAGATACAGTAGACATTTCACATTTTTGATAAATCAGAACTTGTAAAGTCCCACACTTTAGCATTGTTGTGACTTCACAGTCAGTCTTACTCATAGAATACATTGTCTACAACTCTACTCACAGACTACATAATTAGACACACTGCTTAACTTCATAGACATCAGATCAAATCATTGAGGGATATGTTCATGGCAGATATTTGAAATAACATTGAAATGACAGCTGTACATAACCTGCTGGTCCTGTAGTACTGCATCTGTGTCCTTACCCTTTTAACCAGGGAAGACAAATTGTTCTCCCCTCTTGTCATTCGATCTGCAAATGACATTTGAAAATACAATATAACATAAAAGGTACAGACCAATTACTTCTCTGCATTTACAATAGCCTCATTGTGATAAGTGAACTCCAACACCAATAATCTGAAGATTGCATTGCTTAATTGCAAAGGCTGAAGTTGGTCTGACCAATGCTACTCATAAGCAAGTCATGAGTCCTGACCATCAAGTCATAAGCAAGTCAAGTCGAGCCAGCGTACTTTAAAAAAAATCCTTCCATTTCTGTGTGCACAGTCCAATAATTTAAGATCAGAAAGTTCTACATAAATAACAATACAAAATAGTACTTTCTCTGCATATTAAAATTGACTAATGTTGAAAGAGTATTCTAAACTGTATTGTACATCTGTCAACTTCCAAATGCAGAGGGGTCTGGAGCCAATCCTAGATAGCTTAGGGCACTAGGCACAAGGCCACATGTCTTTGGACTACAGGAGAAAACAATGAAGCATATTAATAACATGCAAACTGAATGCATGGAGCGGCAGAAGAGGAATTTGAACTCCCAACTCTGGAGGTGCAAGGCACCAGTGTTAATCACAGAACCACTGTGTCCCCTGGGGTCTAAACAGAAAGAAAAACACTTCAGCTTCGTAACAATTTATGTTTGCATGTTTTACTCGAACACAGATGCCACGCATGATTTCCTCATCAAGTGATTCCATTTTTTTTTCCCTCTGATCTGAAAAAAAAAGTGCAATTAATTACAGCAATTTCATTTAATTTTTTTGAGGTATGTTTTGAAAAGCTGTTCAAAAAATAGTTTTGTGTCATTTCTGTGATATGTTTTTAGTTACGAACTAAAACAGCTGAATGATCATCCTCCAAGAGTAGTGATTCCATATTTTTTTCCAGGGGTTGTAAACAGAAATTTTTAACACTTTGTGTTGCATTTTGATTTCCCCAAGTTACAGTTAGGGGGCACGGTGGCCTCACAGCTTCAGGGCTGGGGATTCGAATCCCACCTCCAGCTTTGCATATGTTTGCATGTTCTCCCCATGTTTCTTGAGGTTCCACTGGGTACTCCAGTTTCCTTCTGCAGTCTAGTCCAAAGACATGCATTGTAGGCTAATTGGTATGGCTACATTGGCCACATTGTGTTTGAGTGTATGTGTGACTGTGCACTATGATGGGTTGGCACCCTGTCCTTGTACAATTAGCTTCTTTAAATGTATAACATGCTGATTTGTGATCATAATTAGACTAAGTATATTGCATTGGTCTCAAGTCCAAGTCAAGTCCTGAGTCTTAGACCACCAAGTCTGAGTCGTCATTTTTATGCACAGTCAAGCAACTCTCAAGTTTGGAAGTTTTGCGATTTAATTAAGTTGGATTGAGTTGTCTAACTGAAATGGTCCCCTCTGTATTATTATAAAGGATTCTAAGACTGCTATTCCGAAAGTCTGACAATTTATTACTTTTTAGAATGCTTAGAATCATGTTCTTGAAGAGGATATTCAGTTTATTTTTTTTTGTCATTAACCAGTTACTATAACATCGTACCATATTCTTCCAGCCTGGTCGTATCAAACGATTTACACAAATTGACTCACCTGCAGTAGGCGTGTCAGTGGTCAGTGATAAGGTCATATCACTACCTGGCTGAATACAGCAAGGAGAAGAGGAGAAGAGAAAAAGAACCAGAAAGTGAAAATCAGAAGCTTAATATAACAATGGCAGACAGGGTGACTACTCCCCACTAATTAGCAAGTAACTATTGCATATTCACAAATCCATACTGTAGGTCAAACAGACATGCATGAGAGTCCCCTCTGATACTCAGACAGCATCAATTAAGTTAAACAAAGCACATGTTTTGACCCTGCATTTAATAAAATGGTCAAAACCAAAATGCTCCTGATATCATAAAGTAGGATTTAAATCAAAGACTGTGGAAATTCTCTTCTAAATTGATGTGGTCATTACTGAGCACTAATATGAAATTCAGATGGTATCACTTGAGTTAAAAAAGTTGAACTTCTCCTATTACATCTGCGTAAATATGGATGAGGGTATGACTGCTATGACTTAGTGTTTCCTTATCTCACCCTCCCAGCTACAAGAACGGTCTGGTTAAGAGGAACAATGATGTCGAACAGATTTGCTGTAAATTGATTGAGATTCCGGTGGACAGAAAAAAATCTGATGGATCATAGTTCATAATATCAGCCATACTGACATGTATACATATACATGCAGACATCTCAGATTCATCACAAGCTGGAGGGATAGCACTTAATGTTATTTTAATTATTCATTAATCTTATGGTGACCGGTGTTTATGAACTGAAATTAAATGTTCATAAACCTGCAAACATATTTCATCAAAAATAATTAAATCACATTTCAGTTCATTTTTAAATACAATTTTCTATATTTGTTTCTGATTATACTGTACATCACGGATACAAAAATAGTCTCTTTTGATACTTGCCAAATCATTTCTATTACATTATCAATCATTTCTATCACATTGTCCCCATTGCATTTTCACACACTTCTTTATCTCACACTGCAAGAATAACATCAGTCTATTAACCTTGTCATCAAGGTTCTTACAGAGAATATAATTTTTTATTATATGTTTATTTGTACCTTTAGTTCCCAGTTAGAGATACTCACTGTGTCTCCTGTACAGAGAGAAAGCTGCAACTCCCAGCAAGATTACAACTACTGTACAAACCACCCTCACTGTTATGGCTACAGTATTTGGACGTCCTTTATCTGGATAGTGGTAGAAAGGGATGGAGAGAATCAATGGAAGGGTAGATGCAGTGACCATCTGCAAGAATGCCCAAAAAAAACACCTCCAGTGGGTTCAGTCAAGTGGTCCAACAGATTGAACCATGCATAGAGCGCTACATGGTGATGCACTGCTTAGCTATGTGGACAGAGTCCGCGGTGTTGCCGGCTTCTCTGATTCAACATCAGGATCCAATGCCTTGTTGCCATCGTTTTGAAAATGGAAAAACGGCCCCCTTGTCATTTTTATATGGCACTCCTTTATATTGGGACCATCTTTTCATCGGTCTCATCCACTCAACAGCCATTGGTCCATGAATGACATCCGTCTATCACACATTGCAGGTCATATTCAAACTAACGGCATCTAGGTCAACGTGTTGTAGTAAAAAACTTTAGACAGTAGTCATACTTTCACTCTTATTACAGCACCTCATATACTCATTTCTGCTGGTTCAGCACAATGATTCATGCACATTGATGATTGCTGCATTTCTTCATGTGCAGACTGATATAACTCAGTCAAACATGCCTATTTTAAATAGGTAATGTGTTCTAAATTTCCTGTGTTTTGCCATGCCGTAGGTTTTAAACACTTTCCTACTGTCTGCTGCTGTAGGTACTGCAGCAATTTGTTCTCTAAAACCCATCGTAAGGAGTTACGAGAGGATTGGAATACCCGGTATTTACAAGCAAGTTTACGAACGATATGTGTGACAAACGTTTTTCGGAAACCCAGGATATTTGAATGATTGATCTTACATTTGAACTTAACGACGGTTTCGGCCTTATGATACTTTTGGAAAACTCACCCCTGTTCGGTTTCTATCCCTGTTCTGTTCTGTCATGTTCTGTTCCGTCTGGTAGGTTAGGATCATTTGGATTGTCTAGTCTGTGTAACGGGCATTTACAGTACTGTTTTTATTTTTTAGTCTTGCACCTGGTTTCAGGTAATTCTCCATCTGTGATCTTTGGAGATTTACTGGCCTCTTCCAGGATGATTCTCACCGTTGCTTTAAACCCGCTAATTATTGTCATGATAGTGGAAATGAGCTCTTTCAACCATTTAACGGCTTTCTTATAACCATTTCCTTATTTGTGCAGCTCAACATCATTACTGTGTTCTCAGGTCTTTATCATCCTGATGGATGACTAAAGGAATTTGGCTTGTGTCACGTTATATTTATGCCCCAATGCAACTTGAAGTCAGGGCCAACCGCTTAAGTATTCCTAATCGCTCAAATGAACTTAGAAATATAATAAAGATTTGGGAATGTACTTCAGTTAGATTTTGCCCATATGACTTTCTAGGGGTGCCATTAATTGTCGCACACATATATTTAAGAAAAATATTTGTTTTATAATCATTTATTTTCCCATTCAATTATTTTGCTGCTGTTAACAGTAAGATTGCTGCTAATATTCTAAACGAAAGATGAAGAGGATGGCCAGGGACACTGGGAATCTTGGGGCTTCTACTAGATAGCATGGGACTGTATCTTTGGACTGTGGGAGGAAACCCATGCAAAACAGAGGCAACTACACACACTGAGCAGAAGAATGGACCTTCAAATCTCCAGCCCTGGAGGTATCAAGCAGCAGTCCTACTCTGGGAGCAAACTTGATGATAACCAATAATGTCTTCTAAACAACATCTACATTTCAGCATCTTCTCCATGACTCAATATGCTAATAGCTTGATTAACAAGCAATGTCATCTGTATTTCAGGAACTTGACACACCCTCTATTTCTGAGAAGTATAGCTACCCTTATTCATTGGTCAGCAAGCCAAAGGCAATATTAGATGAATTAACACTGGGTTACCTGACGCAGGATCCACTGTGGACTCTACTGTGAAACATAAAGACTGTCACAGAAAAGCCAAACAAACTCACCAAGTCATAAGATAAAAAACTGTATTTAATTAAAAACCAGAGCCTACATGCTCTAAAGGTTAAATACACTAGTGATATGTTAATATGTTTGTGTCATTTTGCTACAGAAATTTTACTTTTCCAAATATCACCAAATCTTTTAATGGACTGCTTTACAGTGATACACTTTTTAAATGTTTTTTTTATTATTTTTTTAAACACCAGTTAAGATATGGTTCATTCAATAATTATTGATAGTGTAATCAATTCTTTTAAAGGATAGGTTCTAGAATAAAAATGTTAAAAATGAAGTATTTGTTGGGAAACCTCCAAAGATATACAAGGCATTTTCAGGATAGGAAGGGAATTAACCTTGCATTACCTGATGCAGCCACTGGGTGGACTGTGGAGCTAACTGTGAGACCTAAAGATGGTGAATCAAGACCAGTTACTTACATACAATCGTTATCTTTCAGGATTCATTAAACCTTACTAGTCCTAGATACAAAACCTACTTGATCACAAAAGGTAATTTAACACTGAAACAAGCTCTCAAGGGAAATATGTGTAAACTAAGAACAAAAATGTGAGATAAGATTCACAGATAACAAAAAGGCTTACATACCTTTGATATCACTATAAAGTACAGGTTTAGCTTTGACTGCTTTTAGTTCATAGTATATTGAAGAATTAATAAATATAATTAAAATGTAAATTATCGGAAACCAAAGTTTACAAAGCTCCCCTCCTCACGTGTTTGAAGACCACATAAACGTAACTTACCCAACAACGTCACTATGGAGAAGTTACTGAGTGGTGATGGAGATGGATGACCACCTATCTCCAGAGAGTACCGACACTGAACTTTAATCTCATTGTCTGAACTGTGATTCATCTGTTTTAGCAGTGCTGTCCATGACAAGGTGTGCTGACAGGTCGAGGACGTTTGATTGATCTGCCGTCTCCCTATCAGGAAATAGCACCGAGTAACAGGGGGAGATGGAGGCAGGACACAGTGTAGCTCTACTGAGTCTCCCTCCCTGATGACACTTGGCTTTACGGTCAGCTGGGGTGATTTCAGCTTGCCTGCAGATCGTAAGAACATTTTAATTACTAAAGATCAGTTTAAGGTCTCATATTATGTTTCAAATATGTAAGTAATTTTAAAATTACCAAGGACCTTTACTTCCTTCTTCTCACTTCTGTCTGAATGAGCCTCACCATTAGCGTAGTCACAGCTTAGCTCTACGCTAACGAACACTTCAGGGTCTGTTTGTCCCCGAAGAAGCTCTGCCCAAGTCACATGGAACGTACACAGACCAGGGCCTGAGTCATTCTTTATGGGGATGCCTTCTTTGTCTTGATACAGTGAACAGCTGGTCATTCCTTCAGGAGGCTCACAGTGAACATCGATCTTTCCGTCCCGAGACACTACAGCTGGAGTGACGCTGATGTCTGGTTTCTGTAAAGGAGCTGCATTTGACATTGATAAATGTTTCACCATGGACAATCTGCCATTTCTGTCTTTAAAATGTGAAAAATTAGCAGGTATTTTTAGGTTACGGCACACGATTCGGGAACTAAACGGTGGTGTATATACCTAAGCAGAGAGTGCATAATTTGTCTAAGATTTTTACATAGTATTTTATGTATGAGCAGTGAGTCCATTTGAGCAACGACGACTAAAATGCACAGATGGTTCAGGAACTGACTGAATACTTTCCAGCAAAATTTCTGTTCTATTCTGATTTTAATGCAGGGTTCTCAGTACAGGAACTAAACTGTGGTGCATATATAAATAGAGGGTCATTTAAGTCACGTTAACTAAAATGCATAGCTTAATTCTGGATCTGACATAGAAAAACTTTCATGCAATATTTCCATCATACTGGGATTTTGAAGTATGCTGATTTTAATACTGAGCTCTCAATTACGCTTAACTACACATCTGTTTTTAAATGTGACCACATAATATAAAGATGTTTCAAAATTCTCAAATTTAGTGAATTTGTGTCCCTTAATAATCATTGACAATGGAGATCTGTTTAGTTACCTCAAATTATCATTTTTGATTAAAGTAAAACTCATTCACTTCATATCTATGCCATCATCCTCTCATTAAGAGGTGGAATGGAATAAAAATCAGCTTAGACAAGGAGTCACAATAAGCAAGAGAGGGGGACAGAGATTTCAGTTTTATGAACAGCTGCCATAGTGACATTTTATTTGAGAGACACCTAGAAGGTCTTTGCCAAAAAATGAATTTTTATTAGATTGTGTAGGCTGGAAGACTAACATAACTGCCAATGTTTGACAATTAAAGAATGAATTTAAAAGGCCATATCTGTACTCACCTTTGTCTACTTTGCACCCAACAAAACCTGAAAATTCAAAATAATCAAAAAACAAACAGGTGACAGAAAATGAGTAAGTATCACTATCATTGCCACATGTTAACTATACAAATGACATAAACTGAAATTCAGCCATTGAGTTCAGAATACCCATGTCTGACCAGATCAAAAGGTTGCAGGGACAGATAGTGAGCTTTAATTAACTTAACAGTGCAAGGAGGAAAATGCAGGCACTTACTTCCAGTGAGAAGAATGATAAAACATGCAAAGTGAAGGAAAGCGTTCAGCGGCATTTTGACGACACTGAGCCTAAAGTGTAAATGAATATGGGAGATAAGTATTGTGAGAATGAGGAAGTCAAAAATGAAAAGCATTACATACCATCAGAACAACTTCTCACCATCCGTAACCATTTTTCTAATCCATAATGAATATTTAAATTGTATACTGCGCCCATCCATTCACCCACCCTGTATTCTGGTTAGGGTTGCCTGGAGCCTATCCCAGGCCAGTTACAGCACAAGGTGGGAAACTTGCAAAACTCTTTAAAGGAAAGACACAGCTGATAACCACATCCTGAGCGTGACTAGTATTACCTCATATCCTCAAGCTCTATTCAGTGACTTCTTCTATCTTACAAATGCTAATTACATATTCTGACATTTTAAAAGGTTCTATCTCTGTGTTTTTGCAGCTGCTGCTTTCAAGAGAAGTCTCTTCAAATGCATCACTCAATTTTGTCTGATTAGTTCATTTGTCAGCCCGCCAAAATTCATTTCTACAGTTTGTGGCTCATATATGCAATACTATACTGCAAATTTCCTTACTAAGAGTGAGTGTACCTGATGAAGTGCATGCATACACATGTATGAAGATACTGTGTTAGAGTTCTGATTACGTAATACTTTCTGATATTTGAAGGAACACTTTTCCCTGCACACAGAGGAATGAAGGTGAAGCTTTGAAATCCTCTGTTTATTGCGTCAGTAAGGTTTTGAGAGATGAAAAGGGAGATGAAGATGAAGAGAGATGAGAGATGAAAAGGGTCTACAATATTGACAGCTGGGAAACTCTGTAACTGACAGACTCCCCTATGCCATAAGACCGTGCTGCTTACAATATGGATACAATACAGATTTTTCAGAACGTTAACTGAGGACCACAACCTCTTTGTCTTACCAGAAAATTCCATCCATCCTTCTTTCAATGACTTATTCAGTATGGAGTCACCGGGATCTCATGCAGCTGAGGACACAAGGCATGGGAACACCCAGTATAGGATGCCATTCCATTGCTGGGCATACATACATAATGGGACATTTACGGATGCCATTCACCTACAAGCATGGCTCACGGTGAACATGCAAACCATATAAGCACATGGAGTGGCATCAGAATTCAAACCCACATCTTCAAGGCTGTGTAGAGACTTCTAGGAGGGCAGATGTAAATTTAGATCTGTGCTGCTAGCTGACATTTCAGGCTAATGTTACATTATACTGGAAATCAAGGGAGTAGGTTTGGTGTGAAAGCTGGGAGGAAACCAAAACAATCGGAAGCAAGCAATTACTTGAGTTATACATGTGAAAAGTTGGAATTGAGGGATATCTTCAGCTTCTCTGAAAATTGGTCAGGACATGACCTAGATATGTGACAACTCATATGGAGGTGAAAGGTCACCCCAATATAAAATGGTTACATAAATATTGTCCTGCCTTTTAAATAAAACCAGGCAGTTTCTACTGCCGTCTTTTGTGTTAGTGCCATCTAGTGGGCGCTGTTAGTCACTGCAGGCAGAAGTTATAAATGTAATCTCTATCCGATAAGCATAGAAGGAAAATGTCCAGTTCAGATTTATGATTGAGATTTGATTGCGTTTGTGTGGAATGGAGGCTGGGTTGACAAAGAAATAGGACATGAGGAGAGTGATCAAACAAAATACATATTGAAAATGAATCAGAGAAAAAGGAGAGCTAACAGGAAAACGAGAGCTAACAGAAAAATGAGAGCTAATAGAAAACTGGAGAGCTAACAGGAGGTTTGAGTATGAAGTAGGCATAGGATGGCCTAAGACTTTGTGTAATGCATGGGATGGATTCTGCGACATGAAACACTTCAAAAGAGAAAAACAAATTGCCTTAGGATTCTCTTGACAGGGCAGTCAGCCAGTGCCTCTGACTGTACCCTCTCACCCTACGTGTCAATCCCCACTTGTTGACAAGCTCCATATTTCAAGTTTAAATTACTTCTATGTCTATTCCACAGGCCTGAATAATTCTTAGCTAGTCCTTTCTCACCACTACTGCTCCTTCCGTCTCTGACTGGCACAACACTAGCAGTGGCCATAGGAACCCTGACCCCTTCCATATTTCCCTATATAAAGAGTACAGCGTGCCCCCCGCTCGCTCTTCCGCTTGGCCACCTCTAATGTCATTAACAGGTGGGTGTCAGAAATAGAACGGACACACACAGGCAGGCAGACTGACACAGATACACGCTATTGGTTTTACACGCAGACAGGGACAGATGGACACACGCTGTTTGACGCCCACCCAGCTTGCACAAGCCCACTCTACCACACACGCAGACATTCACAAAGACAAACCACACAGGCACACAGACAACACCCACCCTCAGTTCCACACACACGCAAACATGCCTGGTAGGCGGGGGCAGACACTTGCATCTGCAGACACACAGCACCACACGACCCTCCCCATATCTCCCAGCTCTCATTTCCTCTCCCACCTAGCTCTGTTTTTCTCTCACCCTCAGTCTCTCTCTCTCCTCATCCTGACCCTCACCCTTTCACTCTTCTCCATTAAATTTCAAGTGTGTCTTCTGCACTGAGCTGAACAGACAGCAAACAGGTCAGCAATTACGCTTGTCATTGTACTATACATAGAGTGGTCATAGAAATTGTTCTGTTCTGAATAAATGGACATTTTATTAATATCTCGCCTCTGCAAATGTTATGATTAGAAAAGAGCTGCTTCATCTGAGGATTAAAATAAAGATGTTGTGTATGGACAAAGCAGATGCATTGATATCGTAATATAAATACACTTAATGTTGCTTATATAAAATACAGATTGTAAGTACATATATGTAGCAAGATTACACAAAAAGAGGAAACTTGTATGAGTTGTGAGGTGCTAAAACTTGTGTACAGTAATTATTTTATATTCAAGATAAAGCTATTATTCTAATTTGTTTTGTATAGAATTAGTTTTATGTGTAAACGAATAATGAGCAGTCTTTGACGATAATTGCAGTACATTTACTGCTGTTTATTTCTATGGTTGTAATTATCAAAATTAGACCAAGTACAATTAACGTACACAAGCTGTGGTCTGTCCTCCTCTTTCTGTAATATTTCCTCATACCACATACTCTGTGTATATTACAGTGAGGTTTGGCCAGACCCTCCATGCTGTTACGGCATTATCTAGAGACATAATTGATCTCTTCCACTCTAGTTGCCAGTTCTGTCACACTTCCTATTTGGCCAGTTTTAATAAGGGCAATAAGTTGGCTTGCTGTATTTGTTGATATAGCACTCTAGGCTAATGAGTCCCCTTTCTTTAGTCTCTCCAAGCGTCCTACCCGTTTATGTAGCATTGATGCCTTATCTCCCAGCCTCATTGCATGTCCTTTGATTTAGCACTCAGCTTTTCTGCTTGCCAGCCAGACTGTGCCATATTCACAGCGGTGTCAGGTACTGCCAGGTTAAGTCCTTGTAGCGTACAGCCCGTCAATGTGGTCGATGTGCTAAATCTATCTCAGCTGCAATGTAATTTTATGGCAAAGTCTATAGTCACAGCACATGGTTTGGCAGAAACACCACAGAATGCTTTTATTAGTAACATTTCCTTCATGAGTTGATTTTGGAAGTCATAAATATCCATGTAAGTAAGCCAGGCTCATCAGAGATAATGTAGATCACTATTTGCCATTACCAGTTAAAATTTGTGATGTTTTGATTTCTCTCATTTTATTCAAGGTATTGAAGAACAGCCTGGCCCCATACATGCCCCTCCTCCATCCTTCTGTTTTCATTTTTACTTCATCTACTCCCAGTGAAGCCACTACCACTTCCTTCCTCCACTCCTTCCTCACCGTTTCAACCAGCTGTCTTCTGTCCCTCTCCATCTCTGCCCTCTGTCTTCCTCAGACTCTTTCTCCTTCCATGTTTAAGTCACATGCTTTGACTCTGTTCTGACCACACTGATGTTTAACTCACTCATCCCAGTTATTTAAACCAACTTTTATACTTTTTTCCACTCCTCCTATTTACCCTACTTTGCACATTTCTCCTTCCATCCCTCTATCCATCATTTTAGGCCACTTAAGAATATTTTTGAGCCTATTTAAGTGTCTTTGTCTATCCTTACTTTTTCCATAAAATACACTTGGCCATCTTCTTCTCCAGTCTTTCATCTTGTTATACCGGCAGAGCCTTTCCTGTTTCTTCCTCCATCCTAGCTCATCTTCTCTCGGAAGAACCCCCATCACCTCTCTAAACCAACACAGCCCCCCAGTTCAACTTTGGCAAACATAGCTGAAGTTGCCATGTGGTCCAATTTCTTCATGCAGGAGGAGGAGGGGAGGAGTGGAGTTGCAGGTGCAGAGGGAGGGGTTGGTGGACATACAGGGGCAAAGGTGATGCGTGGAATATTTGGAAAACGAAGGGTTCAAGCATCTAGGGTGAGTGATAGTCAAGAGGGCAAAATCAAGATGGCCTTTTTTGTGGCCCTGGTGGGTGCCATGCTTATGATCCTGGGTGTGGTCACGGACTTCTGGGTGGAGCTGGAACCACCCAAAGGGTTCTTCAGCAACCAAACTTGTCTTGCGGCTCACTACGGGCTTTGGAAGGGCTGCATGAGGACAATATGGCTGATGGACATCGATCGTGACAGAGAGAGCTGCGGGCCCGCTGACCTGCCAGGAGGTGACTGCCTGTTACTACCTTGTTACTACTGGGATGCCAGAACTCCTCGGGTGGGGTTATTATGGCAAGTGTGAAGCATGGCAAACATTTGTTGGCCTCTAATGCCATTGGTGGATGCTAATGTGGTGCTGTTGTCCTTCACGTCATCACGGCCATTCTAGGCAATATGTTCATTACATTATTTCTCTTAGCGCCCTTTAATGGACAAAGGATAGGTTATGACTCCTGGTAGGCAGTCACAATTATGTTGTCAGATTGTTAAATAACTACATCAAGTCAAACACACCACAATGAAACTGGTGAAAAATTTTGCTTCATGATGACTTATTGATCTTAGTACTGGCCATTGACCTTATTACTGTTATTAATGCTGCTTTCCACACATGCAGGCATGAAATATACCTGCATAATTTCTTACAGGCTCATAACTGTTGGGCAGAGACTCTTATTAGTTTTTATATACACGGAAGCTCATTGTGCAAATCATAAGCAATTTGGTCAACACATAGAAAAGCTGCAGCAGGAATTAGCACATATATGAAGAGCCACAATGCATCTTCAGACAAAGTCACTTTCTTCATGGCTTCAGTGGTTGCAGTGAAGAGCAGAGAGCCACTGGCCTCCCAGACCACCCTGTTAGCTATACAAGCTGCTGAAATGTTCTAACAGCATGCAGTCATACAGCGTGACTGAGGCTGACGCTTCCCTATACTGTGAGCATGCCAATATTAAAATAGAACGTCTTCACAAGGTATTGCATTTGCTTGTGTGTCTATATGGTTCCCTGCAGGCCAGAGTGACACTTGTAATGAGTGCATGAATTCTACCTGTCTGGGACATTTTCTGACATGCAACTGCTAATTCAGCATTCAAATATAAATAGCAGCAACTGATTCAATAAAAAAACAAACAATCTAATCACTGCTACGCTAAAAATAAAACCAGATATCACTGACATTATTGTGGTCTTTTCATAAAGGCTAGTGATCATTTTCACTCCATAATATGGACCCACATCTAAACCTGTTGAATTAAATTGTTGTCAATTTCAAATATACTCAGGATGAATCAGTATTAACTGCATCAGACTGCAGCGGTAGTAGTTCTATTGATGTTTTAGTGATTTGTGGTTAATGTACGGATATTATGGGCCTTGGTTCAATTTTAGCTGTGGTTGGAGCACCTATGATAGTAGGCTAACTGAAGGACATATAATAGAGATTGAGTAGAGCAGCAAATAAGTCCGATGATTCGTTGTTGGATTTTATGTCGTGCTGAAAAATGTCACAATGCAGAAGTGGTGCTGGCATTTTTTAGCCAGTGTTAGTCTTGAGGGTTTCATTTTTGCCTTTGAATAATTTCATCTCAAATATTTCACAAGAAAGACAACCTACAACAGCAAGTAATTATATTCCATAGCAGCTTGCTACCTAAAAATATGACCAATGTAAAAGGTACATTGAGAACATTATGATGGAACACGGTTGTTATATAGCTTTTGATGACAATAGTTGCAGATTCAGTAAATTATGTAGTGATGAAGTGATGATTATTATCTTTTATTACATTATAATTACAGATTATTGCATTACATCTTCCCACAAAATTTCTAGTTCAGGATTATGGGGCAGTTAATTGCATTGCACAATCAAACAAGTGCTGTATAAAATATAATCTTTCTATTGTTGATGGAATTAAGTTCCTGCACCACCCCACCCCCACCGGTCCACGACCCTGACCAGAATAAGCAATAAATGGACAGATGGATGGATGGATGGATATAGATAGAATTTTGTATGATGTAAATCTATGTGGTAGCTGGTATTGTTCTGCCTTTTGCTGATGTAGAAAACCATTTTATGATTATAGATCATCATCATTATCATCTTCCCACCACTTTTCCTGTTGAGGAATCTATAATTTTTTAGTTTTCCATTTTTTCATGGAGCTCATTTTTAAATATGGCACTTCACCAAAATCTTCTCCAAGGTGTTTTCAAACATTTACGTTTTTGAATGTACATGATGTTAAATTTCTAAGATCCTCAAAAATCCAGCATTCTAGTGCTTAAGGTGGAGATAAATCAAATAAAGTGATAACACATTTACAAAATGGTATGTTTTCTAATAATAGGAACCGTAGAATACTCTACATTCTTAAGGGGTTCTCCACTGTCTCTAAGAAAATATACCAGAAAAGAGCACAGTAACATTTTTTGCTTAACCAAAAAGAGGGTCCTTGAAATAAATTTATAATTTAAATACATACACATATGAAGCATTTAGTATTTTGGTTGGATTTATACATGCAGCAGTTACAGGCTCAGTTTATGCGTGGAACTCTTCAAAAAGCTCTCTAACAACACCATTTGCTTACATCTATGACTGTGTGCTGCAGACTGACATCACTTGCAATTGCCATGTGAAAAAAAAACGGAAATCGTGTTGTGCAGTTGGCCAACGATGAAAAAATAATTGCTTCTTCTGATTACAACTGGCGCTTAGTTGAGAAGACGATAAAAACAGATCTGTGCATAGCCAGAGCTGTCACTGCCTGTCCTTTCTCTCTGCATAGCAAGGCCAGTTGTAATCAAAACACTGCACAGAATAATGTGTATTCCAATTATGCATGTGATTATGAACTGCAAAGATTGATAACAGCGAACATTTGTCTGTGACATACTCAGAAGGGGGAAGAGCTTCAATCACAATGCATAAAACATCCTAGTTTAGACAGGCAGACATAGATAGATAGATAGATGGATGGATAGATGGATGGATGGATGATACATTTTATAAATCCAATAAAAAGGAAAGTCACATAAAGCTATATGATGCGATTGTGTAGAATGCATTGCCATTGCTCTGTTAGCATGAATATTTTTAAAAAACTAAATGTATGGCACATCACATACATACATTTGCGGGTCCACAGGTCTGTGGCCTGCCTACTTTGTATTTCTGCCCATTCTCCTCGTAACTTGCCAGTCATCACTATGCACTGCTAAAGACGACAGGAATCTGACTACTTCACAGTTTGCAACCTAAATATAGAGAGAAGCAGTAAGGAAGCAACTGAGGAGGACTTGAAATTGAGGGTGTTGATATGAAAGAGTATTGCGCACAACTCTGGAGCAGTATTTGATTTCCAGATGTATAAGGCCATCACAACACTGCCTTCATTTTAAGATGATGAATAGTAAACTTTTCATTTCTAAGACTATCTACTAATACTTCTCACCATTTCTTTGCTTCAGAATCAAACTGCACCTACTTCAAGTTCTTTACTTCGGGAGAGAATGCCGTTATTTTTAACAGGACAACCACAAAAAGTAAGTCAGCATCTTCTTCTGATAATCTCTCTGTCATTGTTGCCATTGTAATGGCATACGGGCACGGTTCTAAAACATGGAGTGACCCTTCTCTCTTTCCCAGGTCTGAATGTTGCAGCAGCCATCCTGGCTTTGGTTAGTCTCTTCATGATGATCACAGGATCTGTGAGCATCATCATGTCCCTCAGCAAGGAAGTTCACTTCTTCTTAAAGCCTGCCTCATTCTGCTTCATCCTCTCTGGTGAGACTCTAGACCTCATCCAGCACTTTGATGATGCCACTGTGCAAGTTACTCAGGATGGCACTTATGTAAACCTTTCTCTCATTGACCTTATTAGCTGTCTATTTAACAGCAAAAATTTAAAATATATAATGTATTGTATGTGTTTGGTCACTATAATTCTTTCATAAATTTCTCTTGGTTTTTGTCTTAATCAGCCATGTGGTGGATAAGGCATCTCTAAGTGCTAATGCATGACTGAAATGTGATGTACTGCGGAGGTTTAAAATTCACCTCCTCAATGACTTGTATTCCTCCATGTTCGTCTCATCCTGTGCCTCTCCTTCCCTCTCACAGGAGTCCTGATCATGCTGTCTCTTATAGTCTTCCACCAGTCTGTTCTCTCTCTTCTGGACAGTGATCATTCAATCCCGCTATATCATGAGCTCTCCTGGTCTGTGGCCTGTGTGGGGTCAGCAGGAGCTTTCCTCATTTTGGGTGGCATCCTCTTTCTTATGTTCTTCCTCCCATGCACTCCCTGTAAAAAATGTTTTTCCCACCATAGTAGTGCCACCTAGTGAGCTGGAAGTGGCATTCCTACATTCAATTACAAATGCATTGCAATTACTTAGACTGGAATTGGACAGATATATGGAAGGACTGACTGATAGAAACAGACTATGTAGACTTAAACCCACAGAGAAACAGACACATATAGTACCAAACAGTGTGAGTAGAGAAGAATAAAAGTAAAGATTTACATTCAGTTCTTGATGCTTCAGCGTTTTGTAACATGAAGAAATAGTTACACTTGTGCATAAAATGGGACTATAACTTTGCCCGTTCCTAGCAAACATTGTCTTACAGTCTGCTGGCAACCCATGGAAACAAACATATAAATATATTTTTTAGTGATGGGACAAATGAGGCTTCGGAATCCGTGGCGGGTTCGGAGTATCTGGAACTTCCAGTCAATGTTGGCTCTAAATGAGGTTTCAAAGCCGGCGATCGGTGGGAGTATCCCAAACTACCAATCGATGCTGACTCGACACAAATGAAGCCTCATTTGTCCCATCACTAGTATTTTTATCTCCTGTGCTTAACTTTACGTGTGTTATTAATTACTACAACCATTTAAGGACAAAAACAGATCACAAGTAAACATTAACTGCATATTCATGTATCATCATCATTATTATTATTATTATTATTATTATTATTAATATCATGTGTGATGAGGGTAAATGATATTACAATCAATACAGTCATATATAGTTTGGTAATTCAACACGTCACGTTTTAATGAGCTACTGTTGCCAGTGTAGTGTGGATTTTTGCTTGTCTGTGTGATTCACCGATGAGTCGTTTGCACCAGAGAAGCTGTGAATTATTGCACTTCTTGAGGAACAGGGCTGGCCATAGCCACCGTGAGGACTTTGTATTGGAACAGTGACAGTGACAGATGCAGACGGTGACACGCAACGACGTGGAATCATTAGACTTTGCAATTCTGCAGGAGCTGTTTCAAAGCCTTAACAGGAAATGGAAATAAGCCTTTGACAAAATGTTTATTTTATATTATCTGCACATGCAAATGCTGTTTTTTACTATATATTAAGGTTAGATTCAGGATTGCACCCACCTATGTTTTAAAATATACATGAAAACTGTACATAGAAATATGTGTTTATTTTTATCTCTTGGAACTGAATCACAGAATGACGGCAGGTGTATGACTTTTCTATGGGATATCCCATCTTTTGATTTGGAACCGTATTTAAGGGCTGATTATTTGTCATGTCATATTGATGCTTCCTCTGGCTAGCAACACATTATAAAACTGTGTGGCAAATGTTTTCATTAACTGTGTGTCTGTCTGTCCGTCTGTCTGTCCCTGAGAATTTTTGTGGATACTACTGAAAATAAACTTTGACAAAATCTTGAACTGGCTCGTTTTGATGTTGACTTTTTCAGAAAAAGGTGAGCTAAATCTTGCTTCTTTTTTCCAAGCAACACTCCCCTTGAATTTCTGTGTAAAATCTCACCTTCCTCAGCCTTTTTGTGTTTCTTTCTACTTTTGAAATCTCCTTCCAAGTCTCCTTCCAAAATCTCGCTCTCACTCCATCTTCTGTTCATCTTTCAAACCACCCCCCCAACCAAACCCTCACCCCCACCCCTCTAAAATTAGCACATTGCTCATAAGAGCACATAGTGCTGAAGTAGTTAGGAAACATAATCCCTAAATTCAAACTATCCTTCCCACCCACTTTGCTTCTGGCCATCAACCTGCCCCTATACCCCCACCCTCCTACATGGCACAGATTGTGACATACCTGTCCTCTTCCCTGTCCTACCACTGTAAACATTTTTTACTGTCAGAAAGACCCCATCAATCATCGTATCGGAACCATGTCAACCCCATGCTCCTCTTTTTCTCGAACAGCTGAAACACAAACTGTGCCTGTTACATGACACTCTGGGAGGACTGTATATATAGAAGTTTAATGGGTTACCATGGACACACGGACTCTCTGCTTTAGTGTGTATATACACAGGAGGGAGCTGAGAAGGAGGCTGGCTGAAGAAACTCCCAAATTTCCACAGCCAACCAACATATCTGTAGAACGCACTGGAATTCTACCATTCAGATACACGCTTCTGTGCCGAGCTGATGCTGCATTCTGTCATAGATTTATAGCCTTTCCTGAAAGTAATTTAGATGTGTTCATGCAGGTTCCAGGCCCCCCACGGTTGCCCCAGACTAGGATAACAGATTAGAAGATGGATGGATGGACGGACGGACGAACGGATGGATGGATGGATGGATGGATGGATGGATGGATGGATGGATGGATGCATGCATTTGAGGCCAGAGTTTACATACACCGAGGCTAAAGACTCAATGTTTCACAGCTCCACAGATGTCCTGTTACCATAGTATTCCTGCATGAGGTCAGTCAGGGTATCTACTTTGCTTTTATTATTCCAGAAGTTTATGTAATGCCTTTAAAAGCCTCTGATTAGCAAATTGTCGTAATACTGAGTAAACTGGGAATGCACCTGTAGCTATATTTAAGTGCCTACCTTTAGAGTCAGTGCCTAGTTACCATGAGAAATTCAAAACAACTGAGCTAAGACCTCACAAAAAAACTGCAGATCTCCACAAGTCCAGTTCCTCCAGAGCGTTTACCACAGGGTGGCCAGCATAGACTCAGTGGCTTTATTGGGGTGACAACGTATAACCAGGGAGAGAACAAGACACTCATGTGAGTGTGGGGAGATGCACGGAAATGTGCAAAAGATTGTGTAGCATTTTAGTTTAAAACAGAACACAATGTTTTAATGTTCTGGGACTACAAAACTTTTTACTTTTTTTGTGGTTAGCTATGGGGTGCCTAGAGAGGTGGTCATGCTTCCCGCCAGGGTGGCACTAGCCACCCTTTGGCTATGTTCCTGCTTAGGAGCAATCTCCACACAACAAACTGTGCCACAAGCGTCCGTACAAACAATGCTATGCAAATTAAAACATCTAGAGACCACACAGACACTGCATCATTCACAAATTAACTCCCAGGGACGAACAAGCTTTGTTCCGAAAAGCAACAACAACAAAAACAACAACAAAGGAACTGGCAAAGGAGTTGGAGGCATCAGGTACCAAAGTATTTACATCCAGCAGATGAAGAGAGTCCTTAATCGCCATGGCCTGAAAGGTTGCCACACTAGGAAAAAGGCCCTACTCTTAGAGCAACATACTCTAAAAAAGTCAGAATGATGTCTGCAAGTGATCACCAGAAGAAACACCTAGCAAAGAGTGTTCTCTGGTCAGATGAAACAAAAATTGAACGGTTTGGCCATAATGTCCCACTGAAAATCTGACACTGTAAATAAAGGCTGAAATCAATCTGTCTCTTAGCTATTATTTTGATATCACCTGTCATGGAAATGAAGTAGACACCCTGATTGACTTCTCACAGGAAATGTATGGTAACGACGTGTAGAGTTGTGAAACATTGAGTTTGAAAGTGTTTAGTTTCAGTTGAAGTAAACTTTTGGCCTCAACTGTATGTTTATATATTTGCATTTAGCTGTGTAAGAAGCACGGAGGTTGTGAACATGCGGACCCATGTTATCTCAAAAGGGACTCAGGTTATTGGAGTTATCCATATTGAGCTCCCTTGCCTCTCATTCTTAGTGGTATATGTTTAAATTGGTAAATTCCATTTTCATTCTCCCCAATAACCAGGATATAAATTATATCAGTCCCAAGACCAGTAATCTCAACCCCTTTATTTTTACATACCTCATTCAGTTATGCCACTCATTCCTGAGTTATTTTTTCACTCCATGCTCCCAGCTCTTTATCCCTCTCCCCAGCCCCGTCAAATCCTGTGAAAGGAAACCTTTCGAAGGAATGCCTTCTTCACTGTGATTGTAACATGGTTCTATGGCCTCCTGCCTGGAGAGGGCACTACTAGTTTGTATTATCAGTATACGAGTATTGTAACGGTATTACGCGATAACACATTACTTGATCAAAATACCAGTAAATATCTTGCAAACAATTAACATTTTCCATTTAAGATTACTGTGGCAGGAAGCACTTCAGCTGTGCCAGTAGAGGGCAGTAAATCTTGCTCCTCATCTTTTCAAGTACTGTCTTTCCAGATAGTGGGAGTGATTTCCACTGAATTTTGCAATGCATTATATTAACCTCATATTTTGACTGGACTTCATTCACTCACATACACAGTTTCCTGTAAAAAGTCCGTGAGACACCATAATCCAGTTGCTTTAAGATATTTTCACCACTGAGTCCCCAAGGCATTATTCGGTCTCCATTTCATATTTTTTGCATTTCCTGTAAAAAAATAAGGAATGGTCTGAGTATATTTTCTTTTGTTCTTTTTAGCAAATAATTCAAGCAGTACAGTTCTTCAGCTACTCAGTTCATAAAATCAGGTGCATCGAGGCTTAAATACACACTATGTTTACACTGTCTGTGTACTACACATTGTGACTCAAGTCCTGTAGTATTAAGTTTATTTCCCCAATAATTAAATTATTAACAGTGAACAGCATTTATGTGTGTATATATTCATATATGGATAAACAGAAGGTCAAATGTACAGTATAGAGGTGTTTGGTATATTAATTAGCATCTGGTGTAACTATAGTGATTATTTTTTTAAGCAAATCTGGTGATTATTATAAAAATTACATATGAAGGAATAATAAACAAAAATATATGCTCAACACATTTATAATAGTTCCAAGCATATACATTTGACCAATGTTATCTACATATTCATATATAGTATATATTATATTGAGGTATAATAGGATCTTCAAAAATATTTTTCTCCAAAACGAATATTAATTTCTTATGTGTTATCATTTTCGTGTGTATATATATATACATTTTACATATATATACACACACAGTACGTATATTTGCGTGCCTGGTCTAGCGAGGCCATTTTTCGAAGCATTTCAACCCCATTATGAATGACAGAACAGCATTCTAAAACAGTGCCTCAGTGTATCAGTGTCCCTGTAGAAATCAACTCTCTGTCAAGTTTCACATTTACAGTGATAGCCAGCTACAATTTCAAATTAGAACAATAAAAAAATACTATTACTGTTACTGATAACAAAATGAACCACAGTACACATAAATATAAAAGTGATTACGACGACACGTCTGCCAGTCACTAATTAATTTCTTTCAGGCAAGTTAAGTCTACCAGTCACTGTAAATAATGGAACGTTACCAGTTTTCTAATAAAATCAAGAAGCTGGATTTACATTCAGCTAAATAAGAGCATCTTCACTAAAAACATATTAACAATAAAGATAATTATAATAATTTTACCAATAGCTATAATAACAATCGTTCTTTCAATCTCTCGCTCATACACACCAATGATGATTTCAAATTGTGTTACTATGAAAACAATCAGTTCACACCTTTTGAAAACTTTAAATAATAAAAAAGGAATAAAAACATATTATTCCAAACCTTAACTTTGCAAATAAAGAGAGGCATGACTATATTATAAGAACAACAGTAAGATCCTACCAAATACAAGACCATAAAACTAGATATAAAGCACCAAAAATAAATAAATATGTATTCTATTAAAAGTACCACACGATAATCGTCAGCAGTTAAAGAGTAAAAAAAAGAAATTAGTGGTCTGAGTATAACAGGAACTGTTAAGCTAAAGAACAAATGATTTTAATTAAGCATTAAACGCTGTGGTAAAATGAATAATTTAGTATTCTCAACAACAGAGAGTATATAAAAATGGGGAGCAAAGAAAGAAGAGGTACATATTTTTCTCCCCTCCTGCAGTTCTGCACTCTGTCCAATACCTAATACCTGCCCTTAATGTCCCTCCCAGGCCTCTGTCTCCATACTCCTCCCAACTACTGCCTACACTGGGGTAGTCTTCCTATTCAGGGTATTGGAATTAGAGCTCTCCCTCTCTCTCTCGGCTTTGCCTAGTCTATCCAGAGTACCCACAGCCCTTTCCCTCTCCACTGTTGAGGATGACAGAGGAGGGGGCTGAACCGGTGGGACAGAGGAGGAAGAGGAGTTAGGTAGGGGCACATTGCTACTGGATGAGTTTGGAGCCAGCGAGGGGTTGTTGGACTTCAACTTGGACAGTGATGGTAAGGTGCCACTTAGCATTACTCCAGATCCTCCCTCCTTGGGGAAACAGTTGTGTAGCTGGTAGAGGGTCGCCCGATCTACTGTCCCATACATGGGGGCCGTACTTACTCCCCCCAGGCTCGCCAGTTTGGGGTCCCGTGACAGGGTATACATGGAGATGTCTCCACCCAGCACTGAATGGGTGGTGTGCGAGTGCGGGTTTGGCAGCGTGGAGACCGAGATGGGTGGAGGTGGCGGCTGGGGTGGGAGAAGGCTCGAGGGTGCCACGCTGAAGTTCTTTCCTGCCCCAACAGGCGAAGGGTCACGGGAGCGGGTAGGCTCGGTGGAGTGGGAGCTGGAGCGGGAGCGGTTCCGGAATCGGTAGCTGGGCAGCCGTAACACGGCATGAGTGGTGCTCTTCAAAAGGTCAGTGCGCGAGCGACAGCGCAGCTCTTTGTTCTTCTCGATGTAGATGTTAACAGCCAGCACGCCCACCATCTCCGCCAAAATGAAAGACAGGCCACCAAAGTAGAAAGACCAGCCATAAGAGTAGTGCCACTTCTTGTCCTCATCCTTCTTTGGGGAGATGTCACCCAATGCTGCTGAGATGTACACTATCACTCCTATGATGTTGCTGAGACCTGGGAGCAAGTTTGAGGGGAGTGGGGGGAGGGGCAGTGGTCCACCAATGGGGTGACAGGAAACAATCAGAAAGGGGAGGTTAGAAAAGGTACAGAGGAAAGACAGGGGGTGGGAAAATGGAACTAAGACACAACAGCTGGGGGTAGAAGATTTAAGGGGTCATTGTTTAGCAGCCAAGAGAGCTGAGAGAGACAGCGGGAAAGGTACAGAACGAAAAATATCACCATGCGGAGGGCGGCACGGAGGACAAGACGTCTGTGTGGTTACCTGCAGCTACAAAGAGAATGCCGGCACCCAGGACAATGTTCCTCTTGCTTTTGTAGAAGCGGCTGGCGGCGATGCACACTCCTCCCGTTAACAGGAGAATCGCACTAAGGATGGGGAAGATACTAGATGCTCGGACCACACCTGCATGAAGGGGGCGGTCCAAATTATGCAAAATAAACACACATTATTCATTCATTTTGATCTATCCTTCTTCGTAATACAATATCCCACGGACCACCTACTGACTCTCTATTGACCTCCGCTCTTACGTAAAAGGTACTCTGCCCCGTCATGGTCATAGTCGGCATCTTCTGGGAAATGATTAATCTGCGAGCACACTCCTCTTTTCAGCCCTAAGAAAGAGAGGAGGAGGTGAGCAAATTAAAAACACCTTTTAATTTATTACTGCAGGCCCAAAGGGGCAAACTACAGCACACCCCTACTGCCTTAATGGAGTGAACGCCACAGGACATTCTGAGTGAGGGAGAGAGAGAAGGTTAGTGCACACAAGGGGGCACTACCTGAAATTCATTATTGAGAACAATAAATTTACAGACACTGAGGCCTGTATGATTATTTAGATTCAATCCATATTGGGATAAATGAAGGCACAGAGTGACTCAGTTTCAGGCAATAAGGTCCTGACAGTGTTAAATCTTCCCAGACTTTCTTTTAGATCCCAGTCATGCTTAGTCGACTCTCAACTTGGTGTGTGTATTTTGCATGATGTTCCTGTATTTGTGCAGGCTTCCTCTGACAGTCCAAAAACATGCAGACAGGTGAAATACTGTCTATAAATTGACCATAGAGTGTAGTCATGTGTCTGAGTGTGTTCCTTGTGAGTGCCTGGTATTCCATCCAGTGTGTCCACTACCTGATGCCCTTCACAGGACACAAGGGCTCGAGGCAAAGGACGCCCTGAGATGTGCTGTAGGCCTGAAACCACCGTGTACTGAGTAAGTGTTATGGAACATGGATGGAAGCGACTAAATGTACATTGTGAATTTCAGAGTGGTTACAATGTGTGCTGTCACATTCCTGTATCTCCAGCTCAAGGCAGGAGCTAAGGCTGGGTGCTAAGTGGAAAGGCTGAAAAAGAGTCGTTTGTTTTGATATTGCAAAGATGCTTCCTGAAAACCTGCATACTGAAATGTGCACGTAGTAACATTTATGCTGTTCCAGGAACAAACGGATGTTTCAAAAGTTCAAAGGAACACGAGACTGAGGCTGTACCAGACAGTTAAACTGCCACAGACATTTCCAACCACTGTCATACCACATGCATATCCCTGGAGGAGACAACACAAATAATCTTTGAGCAGTGAACTATGCCACCAGTCTGCTTTGACAGATGCAGCATTTTTTGTAACATACTCCTCATTCGTTCCCGCACTCTTAGGTGCTTGGAAAACCACCGTAAAATCATCACATATAACCATGAGTATACTTCACATATACAGGAACCTGGACATGCAAAACAGGCGAATGACTACCTAGCTGAGCCAGGAATATTTACTGCAGACAGACAGGTGGACTATAACAATATAACCGGCGCTGATGGACAAATGAGGGAAAGGATGAACATATGATATGTAAATGGAGAGAGAGATGGGCAGGAGTCTCATTTTTTCACGGTTGTCCTTAACAGAATATGAAAAAATGCTGGAGCTGCTGGGAAGAATATTTGGGCTTTGCAACACAGCTGCTGGCTCCTGATTGCAGTAGAACTTGGACTAAAATGCCTTGAGTTTCAGGTACTCATGTACCAAGTATTTCTGACAGAAAGGGTAACTGCCACAAACTCTCAAAGGTGAGAGAAAAATCAGCCTTGCTTGAATTAATCTGTTCCACTTACAAAAACGCCAAAGCTTGTTATGGTACAAACTGTACCTTGTTAAATAATTCAAGTTTGCACACATTTGCTTTAATAAAATCCAAAGAAATACATTTTTATAAATTAAGATTTTCTAAAAAATAAATCAATTTTTAATAACTGTCTTTTTTCAAATAAAAGTTATTTAATAAAAAAGAGATTAATGAAAAGGAATGTTGAGTTTCTCTGGATGTTACATAATAACAGTGTACATGCCAAGCAAAATTCATGAACAATCACTTGAAATCAGGTTGATTCTGCTTTGATATCTCTCCAAGAGTCAATCACAGACTATTGTGTTCATGCACACTGGCAGCATGAAGCAGCACTTTAGAAGGGATTTTATTGGTTCAGAAAAATGACTGAGACAATCTGTTTCCACATTTGTGAATGCCATTTTCTTCCATTTTATTCCTAAGACCTATGGCACAGACTCTAGAACAGGAAGCGAACAGGAGGTACTGTAGATGGGCACACTTAATGATACACATCCACTCTTGATCCACAAAAACAACCTGAAATTTAGCCACTGTTAAAAAATAAATATGTATGGGTAACACCATTTCAGTGCAACCATAGTATTCCACCAGACCACAGGGCAAAGAACAGCCATCTTGGCTCAAACCCCCAATTGAAATCAATCGGCCTCTAAACTGAGTCAAGAGGAAAGCTGCACTTGGCAGACGTAGAACACAGCAATTCCAATAGCAGGTAAAGGTTACCCCTTGCTGAGAAATCTTACCAAATGCAGTTGCTGAACAATCTACCCTCTGGGTTCAATTTTTTTTTCACACTAACAAAACTCTTATATGTTCTTACTATTTTCCATCTTCTACGGCACAAACTGTCATGCTGACTCTAATTAGCAATTTTGTCTCTTCATCCATTTTAACAAAAACATCACAAAATGGTCGGCATCTTGCTATGGCTGTTGCATCCATTGACAAGCATCATGGCTCCCTCTCCCTATCAAATGCAAACCACCCAGACACACTTGAACCAGTCCACTCTTGGAGAACCATCATGATCTCTGACCTTCAAGACAGCAGATTCTCCAGAGGCCAGAATGGGTCAGGGCTCCGGGGTCCTTCTTATCTTTGTTCTGGGAATCATCCTGCGAGGAGTTGGCAGTGCTGTTGCAGATGAAGGCACGGGCGTAAAGCCAGTAGTCTGTGCCAATGGCCACAGTCATCAGGCCAAAAGCAGCAAATGCCCCAACTATCGTGAGCAAGATCTGGATTCCCTTCTCACACCAGACCATACCTAACCAAGCAAAGACAGCAAGGGAAAGTGTGATGATGGAGGGCTAGTGGAAGAAAAGGACACATACTTACCTATTTAGATATTACAAAATTTTTAATAACCATTCCAACTAAGAATTAATGTGCTTCAGTGAAATGAGCTCCTTTATGTAACATAGTTCTAAAAACACATCAAAGTTATTTTATGTATCCAATATCACTTCCAACATCGTTAAGCATGCACAATAATACCAACCTGTAAACCATGATGACACAAAATAAACACCAGGTGGCGCAATGTGACATTACCAAATTAATAATCATTATTGCATACAAACACTTTGAACAAATTTTGTGAAATGATAAATGCAGTCGATAATTAGGTTCTCTTTAAGTCATTACCTCCAGGTGAATTTCTCCCTTTCGACTCAATTTTGGCTCCGTTTCCTTCCTTGTCAGTAAAGAATGTGCCGTCCCCTTGGTCCGGGCAATATCCATCGACTGTTACCCCCTCTCTCACTTTCTTTCTTATACCTTCCGACAGACTTGTCCAGAAGTTGTGTGAACACGCAGCCTTCTGTTCTCTCTGCTTTCTTTACTGAAATGGACCTCTCACGGCTAAGGTCATAACTGCTTTCCTAAATGAAAACAAAGACTAAAAGGACACACGAGCTTGTCAACATACTAATTTTTTACTCCAAAGGCGGCTGATTGTAGAAGAATTCTCCATAGCATCATATGGTTGTCCTTTCTTGTTGCAGCAAGATATTTTCCTATCTAACATCCAGTAAAAAGCACATGCACTGCACTACAGATATAAAGGAGTACAGAGAGAGAAAGAATTAGGAGGTGGAGAGAGTTATTATTTGTTACTATGGCAACCCTGAATTCCAAAGGCTAGATCAGAATAGAGAGAGACTGATTGAGAACAAAATATGGTTGGGACAAATGTTGCTTAGATGGAATGAGGAAAGCCCACAGATCTTTGCCCTGAAGACACTGAAAATGATTATATTAGGCTGGACTGTGAAATCTTCAGAATCAATTATAGGATTCATGGCAGAATGTCCATTGAACCTGCTGTTGTGCAGATCTAGTATCATTTTAGCTTAGTCTGCTGTTTCTAAAGCAAGGTCTTCTTATTTTTTCAGTACTAAGAAGGCCATACTGCATTTAAATGATTTATGCAGTTTTCCTCTAGTAAACTAACAGTGTTCAAGAGGAATTATGTAGCAGAATACTGTCTTTGATATTAATATTGTATAATGCAATATGGTAAGAGGCAAAAATGGGTTACATGAATTTTGCCTGGAAAAAGTACAGATATGCAGAACATGGCTTTAAAGGCAGTACAATTACCCTCAACTCTTACCACTAAAGCAAGTCCCCCCAGAGTAAAGTCAGGAAATTGCATTTAATATCTGCCTACTACTCTGTGTAAAAAATATGGACCATTAGTGAGAGAAGTGAAATAATCAGCTGTGAGACTGAAAAAGCACAAATGCAAGTCAAATCACTTAACCATCCCACTTCATTTGCACCAGTGTATTTTTAAACAAGCTTTCATTTGTATGTAAAACAGCTTTCATCATTTCACCTTCCAGTCTTGGTGTCTTGGTGTCTTGGTGTAATGAGCTTCCAGGCCCGGACGGGCAGAAAGGCTCAGAGGTAGGGATGTAGATGTGAATAGGTAACTTTAACAACCAGACTAAAACTAAAGAACAGGGGAACCACCAGGCTTTGTCCCAAACATGGGACAAGCCAAATACAGACAGGGAGGCTAGGCACTGACACAGGAACCCAAAGAGTAGGGAACTAAGCAAATAGCAGGAATACTGACAGGAAACTTGTACAAAGAACAAGGCTGGAAATTTATCTAGGATCAGCAAACATACAACAGGGAACAAGGACAAGACACTGACTTGGTTAAGGGGAGAACACAGGTGAAAGACAAAAGGGCAATCAGGGCATAATCATTGGCAATGAGGAAACAGGATAGGGAAACACAATGAGTAAACAGGAAATGCTGGTGAGCAGTCCAGGGATTGGGAAAGCTTGGGGTAAACACTGATCCGCCATGATTTCTAGCTTAACCTTTACTGAGTTGTCCTGCATCATTCCATCTTTGTGTTTATCAAGACAAAGAGTGTTCCCAAAATGTTATTGCAGTTAAGCTTTTAGACATTTGGAAGTCCCTTTCATCTATTTCCATGACCACTTATCTAGTCCAGAGTCTCAAGGATATTTAGAAATAAATATAAACATAGAAAACAAACAACGCTGCTTTAGCACACATGTCCACTTAGTGCAATCTTTTTTCCTCTTCAGCTGAAACTGGTACCAAGTTTTTCTCATGCTATCATATTTTGTAATATTTGATATAGCCTTTTGAGACATACAGTGCAAGTGCGTCTCATATGACGCTGATGGTGAGCACGGCAGTTTCTGTGTTATGCATTTAATACATATTGCTGCATATTGCTGACAGAGATACAAAATCATTTTGCAATAAAATACGGTAGTCCTGCACTAGCAAATGATGCGTAATACATTAGCCAAGGTAGAAAAGAGGACGCAAAAGTTAATGGTTGGATGCGACTGTATTCGCGCAGTTCTCGATCCGTATGACTTTGAAGCTCAGACAAAATGACAGCAGCCTATGCTAATTAATGATACGACATTGTGTACAACATTGATACTACACTGTTACAGCTCTAGACTTGAAACCGAAATATGCTACCGGCTTACAAACGGGTATCAATAATGTGGCGTAAAATTGAAAATGACCAAACTAAGATAAACTTGAAGATGAGTAAAAGTGTGGCCCCGTTTAAAACGCATAAGCATTTTGTCATAAAGAAAGGAGGGGGTACCGCAGGAGGAGACAGCTGAGTTGCGAAGAGGTTTTATTTATTGCCATTCTTAACTGCTTTAGTGATACAATACAGGTGAACTGCTACAACAAGTGTTAGCATTTTATCAACTGACGCGTTCTGCAGTACATTCACATGGTACATAGCAAAGAGTAGCTGTGTCCCTTACACGTTATAATGTACGAACAGACATGGACGTCTTCCCTTCTACAGACGTGTACCCACTTTGGCTTCACAATGCAAACAAACGACTTTTGACACACGAGACGCTACGGGGATAATCCAAGAAAACACTACTAATGTATCCTTTCAATGAGATAGTGTGTGTGTGATAATATTGAATTACGTCGGGTAGCTTTTCAGCTACGCAGAATCTATGTATTGTGTTTTCATTTGCATATTATTACGTGCATATCCACCGGTTGTGGTTTAGCAGTAGGTAAATAATGTCCAGTAACAGTTACAATTCCGTACCTACCCAATAGCCCACCCGAGTAATTCCGCTTTTACATGAAAATCACGCGAATCATCTGTGATGTATACTGTAGGGAGAGTTACTTTCTACGTATATTTCTTATTTATTGTTTTATAACAGCAAGCAGCTGTATGCACCTGGGAATGAACCGTAAACCAGTGTTCATTCATGCGACCGAAGCATCAGCTCTTTTACAACAACGTGTAGAACAGGAATTGTTTTTTTTTTTTTTTTTTTTTTTTTTTTTAAGAATTATGATTCTTACCTAGCCAGTTTGTATTTCTGTAGCCTTGCCGATGAGCGGTGGACTTCAGCGGGGGAGAGGAGAAGAGACGGGGGTGGGCAAAAAGGACGGGAGGATCGATGCAAGAAATGGGGGGAATAAGACGAAATCTGGTGGAAAATATATCAAGTGTGAGGAAAAAATATATTGTTAATTCACAAGTAACTGAAAACGGTTAACAGGAAGCAATACGTAAACCAAATTCCCAATACCCAATACATGCGCATTAGGACGGATTTCTCAAGTGGCACCGTGTGTACACTTAGTCTAAATGTGTCCCTATCTGCTTTTCTTGTTTGCTTGTCTGTCCGTCCCCTTTCCTTCGCACAAAAACAAACCCCGACGTAAGCAGCTCGTCGCCTCAGACCCCTGAAACGACGGAGCCGATTTGCAATAAAACAAATCTTGTGATTTCTGCGAGTTATGAAATATTTATTAAACGCTCAGTTATTCAAATAGGCTGTTGAATAATTCCCCTTGTTGAATTACTGCATCTGGATATCGGTACGCCTACTTGTGTCTTGGTATTTACTTGCCTGTTACTGTTCAGTCTATTTACTATGGTTCAATTAAAAGATTCAGTCTCAAAAGTAGCATTAAAGATTCTTCCCATTGAACCAAACACAGTGCCACTATCTTTTCCAATAACATGCGGCTCTATTTTGGCTTCTGGAGTTAACACCTTATTAGCCAAACTCTGCAGAAAGAGATAGGTGAGGGCAGGGGGTACCACTGAAAGAGTGGGGGGTAGCATGGGGACAAAATACGTATCGAAACATGAAAGGTGACGAGTGCGCCGAAAGAAAATGGAGTCAGCATGTGCATAGGAAGCTACAGGAGAAACCTTCCTAGCCGTACCTTAGGCGTTACTCCATAACCATCATTTCATGAGAATCAAGACAAATTTGGACTTCCATATTCTGGAGAGTAGAAGAGGAAAGTATCACTTGTGGTTATTATGTCGCACAGTATCTGGAAATTTTGTGAAACTGCTGCAATTTATACGGATGCTGCATATGAAAACGGAAGGAAAACCGAGCCCGAATAATCAGGCTAACTCGTTTCTAACAAGCCGTATAAGTTGTATTCCACTATAAATGTCTAGCCAGTCAAGACTGGACAGGCGCCCCTGATCATATGCATTAATTAGGCTGCGTCAAAGTGTACAGTACTTATGCAGTGCATGACCCCAGTCCGTGATCTACGGAATAAAGTTGCGCATTGCTGATACCAAATCGAACTGAGTATACCATCAGAATTTGGACAGTATCCTTCATTTTTTTCTTTTCGGTTAGTTTTCAGCATCTCTCTCTCTCTCTCTCTCTCTCTCTCTCTCTCTGACGCGCGCGCGCACGCACAGCAAAAAAGGTAACCGCGGCCAATTTAATGTGCTTGAGAGAGTGACAGAGTGACGAAAAAACAGCGTGAAAGACAGCCAGCGCGGAGTGATAGGTCTGCCACTCCGCAACGATTAAGGCCAGAACTGCACCCACGTTTGCGCAGTGGCTACATGCAAGCGTAAATCTCGATAAACTGGAATAACTTGTGTTTAAAATTCAGCAGAATTCATAACAACCAGATTTCACCATGGCACGTAGCACCACTGCTACAATATCAAGATATATGATAGGTAGCATAGGTGTACAGTGCGATTGCCTGCACGCATATGCATGCGCGCACACATTGCGATCAATTCAACCTAACTGCGCTTTGACTTCGGACTATGCAGTTCTTAACTGAACTCTGTTGTGCACTGGCCCAACTCATCACTGCATTGCAGTATGCCGATGAACACTATTAATTCAGTGTCTTTGTGGTGTATATCAAATCATTTTTTAAAACTCTCTGCCTAATAATCTAAGTTGCTTCCATATTTTACAGTGTACATAAGCTGTGGCTCTTCCAGCCCCTTATTCAGTACTGGGTCACAGTGAACCTGTTGGTTGGAACAGGATGTCACCATTATATGGTGTATGGGTACAGAACAGATCATATTGAATTGACTTTTTTGAAACAGTATGTAGCAAAAACAGTTTCCAGAAACTTGTATTTTCCCAAAAGCATTTTAAAATTAAGTCAAGCAAAACTGCATAGTCAAGCAGGGAAATGCTCCTTTTTCGCACAGATTTTTTTATTCAACAGCTGAAGAGAGTGACGTCACAGTTAGCTGTTTTCCAGTATAACTTTCATTACACTAATAAGCATAATAACCTGAATAATCATCATACTTGTATTAACAATGTCTCTGGTTTTGCCAGTGCATCATTGATTGCAAAAAAAAATCAAGCAATAATAATGATAATATTAGGCATAGTTCCACCATGTTGTGAACCATGGGACCAAGACAAGGACATAAAGAAACTGATGAAAAACAGAGAGCAAGATTGCATGTTACCGATGAGAAAGTAAGTAGTGGAGGTAGTGATGGGACAAATGAGACTTCAAAACCCATGGTAGTTGGGAGTATACTACAAGTCTTGAAGCCTCCTCTAGCGCCAGCACTGATTGGTTAGATCAGGAAACTCCCACCCACTATGGGTTTTGAAGCCTCATTCATCTCATTACTAGCCAGGGAGAAGCTGAAGCAAATGAGAACAAACGTTACAACTGGGAAAACTTTAGATAAATAGGTGCAGAGAGCAAACAAGCACACTATGAATCAAACATGAATAATGACAGGGGCCAGAAACTAGTGCCTGTAAAATCACAGTGTAAAAACATCTGTAAAAACAGGATTCTCCCCAAAAAAGTACACATTCCACAATATATGTATGTCTATAAAACATAACATTTAAGATGATAATTTACATAGTGGGTAAACCTTAGTACACCAAAACAGTTTTTAAAAAATGAGCTTCACACATCGTCTCCTTCCTGATTCCCTGCCATGATTTTTGACTGTAACAACACTGCTCTACATCGACACTCTACCACACACCCTTTCCAGTAGGAAACAGTCCGGCTTCTCAATAGCCCGTACCCTAATATGACTCAGTTAATAGTGCCTAACTGTATACAGTTTTAAAATGATCATGAAAGAAAAACATCTCCATATATATATATATATATGCAGTAAAACAGTAACAGTGCGGTAAAACAAAAAATACCTACAATATTGGTTTTTAATAACACTGAATCTTTCAAGACAAAATGGCATCTTAGTTTAACGCATTTCAGGATTCATTGTCAGGCATGGACCACACTTGGAAGGACACACACACACACACACATTTGTATTTCTAACCTTGTGGGTACCTTCCATTCATTTCTATGGGCGTAACCCCAATCCTAACTTTGACAAACCTAACCCTTACCCACCCTTAACCTTAAATAAGTAACCCAACAAAATACAAGACTTTTGGCTCTTTTGGTTTTTTTATTGCATTCACTGATTTTTATAAAATTGAATTTTCCCCTGTGGGAACACGATGATGTCTCCACAAGGTAAAAAATGTTAGGTTTTAATTACCTCCTGGGGACATTTTTTCCCCACAACATAATATAAACATGGTACACTCCCCACCCCTCCCTCCCATACACACACACACACAAACACACACGCACACATCTTTGAACTCCATATACATTTGTACAACATCCTTTTCTCCCGGCTAAATACACAAGTTGCACTCATGATACAAAACATATTTGTTCCTTTTGCATATCTATGATATTCTGGCCCAGGTAGACTAATACGCACTCAAGCTATAAGTGACTCAAACTATAAGTGAATGCAGGCAATGTTACACTGCTGCCACCAGAGGGCAGTAGACATACATGTACGCTCAATGAACACATGGGTCATTGATTCAACAAATGAATGAAATGGAAAACAGTGTTCCTCTCCGCGACCCCCCGGGGCTTACATAGACTGCTTCTGGCTCCATGAAATTGGCATTTCCAAATGAAATCAGGCAGCTTGTCTTAAATCACTAAGAAACGGTGGTCAAATATAACACAGTGTAAATTAAAACAACTTCAAGTCTCAGTCTATGGCTGCCTGAACCTTTACTCGAAAAGTTGTCGTATTAAAAAGAACTATCTGGACAGGAAACATACTAATGATGCAATTGACCCATGTTTCATTGATGGGAAATGGGTGCACAGCATAAAACTCTCATTCAGGTAGTCTGATCTGTGTATCACAGGATTAGTAATGACCTTCAACACTGTACACTATAGGCTCAATACTCTCGACTGTGAGCATATTTATTGGAACACAGCTCATTTGCATCATCTGTGCACCTTTGTTAACGCCTCAGGACAACGTACACACACACATCTGAGAGAGGTCATGTGAAGTTTGTCTTAATCACAGAGCTATCAGATCTGTCTTCTTCCACATTCTTTTCTATAAACTATACAGTATGTCAGTGTTTATTCAGTATGTACATCATTGTCATTATAGACATCTTCACTATAAACAGTAAATACGTCCATTGATTTCAGTTTCGCTATGTAAGTATACTTCAAGTTGTACAATACAATGTACAAAATGTTTCTGCCCTTCACTTTTCATTTCCATGATGTCTTCTTCTATAAATGAAGGAAGTTATGAATCCTGGTAAAACTGTAATTATTATCATCAACAGGAATATCATAACAGAATTACAAGAGGCAGAGGATTATTGATTAAATGAACGTTTCAAGTTGCATGAATGTAAATGTGACGCAGTGCGGGTTTCCGTTTCTGTGGAAACAATGTTTAACACGCCATAAGAGAAGTGTCACACCCCTCTTCAATAAGAAGAGCATCGGAAGATGATCTGATCTTATGAAATGTAGATCTTGTGAAACTCGCTAACATGGTGCACCGAAGCTGCTTTCGTCTGGTGGAAGGATCAATAAAGGTCCAGTGTCTTATAATATCATAATATGATAATAATAATAAAACCGTATTTGTGATATCGTTTTCATTAAAGAAAAATGAAAAAGCCTGCAAATGTAAGGATGAAAAGGAATACATTTTAGTACTATCAACAAAAAACAACCACAGTCATTAGAATTGCTGTATATATAGGTTTGTATGTATGTTTTTAGTTTATGCCTTTATATGTGTTTTGCTGAATGAATTCCATATGAGGCCATCTTCTTTTCCATCACTTTTCTGTTACTGCAGCATGTGTCGGCATATAAATTCCAAAAGCCCCATCTCCCCCTCTATGAAAGCCTAACCACCCCTGCACTCTTTGCAACAGATTGTATCTATAGTATTGCATTGTATCTGCTTCACCACCACCCTGCTTCACCCTCACTGTGTCGCTCTAACAGGGAGAGGCGCTCATCCGGAGGTGTGTGTGGTATCGGGGCGGGGGCACTGAGGATGGAGGCATGGCCAGGGGCAGGGCTTGGTTGGTGTTGATGGGTAAGGAGGTCGGAGTGTGGGAGAGGGTGTGGGTGGAGTGTAGGGTATGAGAGGAGTAGGAGGTGGAGGGCGGCAACTGGTATCCAGCCCCAGAAGAGGAGCCTGTGGAGGCCCCTATTGCCCCAGCAGGTGCATTCTGTTGGGGGTTGTTCTTGGGCAGGGGTGCAGGTGGGGCTGTCTGGTTGAGCTGAATGGAGATGTCGCTGGAGATCTCAGAAGCACTGCGGCCCCTCTGTGAAGGCGGCCAGGACTCCGGGTGCAGGAACTGGCCACTGTAGTCACTGCACTCTGACAGGCGAGGGCGATAGAGGGCTGGGTGCGGCCGGCACATCTCCTCCTCCGCGTAGCGCTTCATGAAGAGGTAAACTGACATCACTCCTGCCCCCTGGAAGATCAGGAGAGAGCAGCAAATTAGTAGAGTGCAGTCATGCTGGCTGACTCTACTGAACACTGCAGTACATTACCATAATAATGCTGAAGGAGAGAAAATGTGTGCGTATGTCTGTGTGCGTATGTGTATGTGTATGCATGAGTGTATTTGCATGCATGTATTGGGCATGTGCCTGTGTATGTCTGATGGTTTTTATTTTGACTAATATTATACCTCCAGTTCAAGTTATTTCTATATGCTTGAATGTACATAGCTGTTAATTTATTTTAATCAATTTATTGAGTCCAATTCCCTTCATCTCCAAAGCACATTTTAGAGATAAAATTAGCAGTAAATCAAAGGTTATATCAGGATTGAAATTTTAAAAAGAAAATCTTAATGTGGGGGGCCTAGTTCTGGATTACAGCACGTTCCAGTAGAGTTTTAAGGCAGGTCCTGGGGGATCTGAGGCAGCATGCCCCGCCTGGCCATCTGACCTCTTTCAGCAAGAAGGAGCTGGCGGCGAAGGCGAAGGACCAGCCATAATGGTAGTGGAAGAACTGTTCGGGCTCCCGCGGTCGGTTCATCACCTCATCGTTGATGCTGGATATGTAGAGCACCAGTCCCACCACCAGGCTGAGCCCTGGGAGGGGGAGAGGGACACGTCCGACGTCAGGGGAGCCCGTGTTGGGTGCTGATGTTGAGGCAGCTAAGCAGGTAACCTTATAACCCAGCAGCTTGTTGGGCTTTGCAGAGGTGCTTAACCTCCGACTGCAAACGGGTGAAACTGCAAGTTGTTTCAGACAAAGGCATAAGATGATCAAGAAAGGAGTAGTAACACTAGAAACTAGAGTGAGAGGTAAGTGTGAAAATACAATATGACGTGTTGGTTACAGACTGTTCTTCTATCAGGGGGTCATGTTGTTTCACTTACTCTCCTAGTAGGTGCTGTTTACCAAGTGCAGCCTAAAACAGTTAAACTACAGATTTCTCACAGGCAACTTGGGGTTAGGTACAAATCTTAATGATATGCTAACAGAGTCCCATGTGGGAAACAGGGTTAAACTCTTAGCTACAATTCCATAACTACCTTTCAACCTGATTTTGCATCCAATGAAATTTTAAAACAAAATTCTGCTTCACAGTTTCAGCTTCATGATAGTTAAATAAACATGAAACATACAATGTCAGAGTTTTTATGTTGCTCTGACAGTGAGTATGATGTGATATCCATCCATCTTCTAACTACTTATCCTGGTCAGGGTCTCAGATAGGCACGGAGCCTATCACAGGCTGCACAGAGCACAATGCTGGCGTATGATCTAATGCTGCACCCTATATGGCAATATTCCTAAATAAATCTCAGGACTCCTTACTTTACCTCACAGTCCCTCTCACTCTCCACACAGTGTCCCCTCGAGTCACATTCCTTTCCGTCCAGGTACAGCAAACTCTATATTGTTACAGGGTAAACCCAGGATGACACACCAGTCCGTCACAAAACACATGCACCCTCACACTCACACACATTAGGCAACTTAAAGATGCCAATTAGCCTAATTAGTCTTCGGAGTGCAGGAGGAAACCCACAAAGCAGACTCCTCCCACCCAGAGTGAAGGCATAATTGGAACCCTCAGCCCTGGAGGTGGGAGACAACTCCCTATGAGCCTGTACCCCCTTGACATGACATTCACAGCATAAATAAAAAGATCATCATCTATTTTCTTTTGTCAACATCTGCCTGGCAAAATGCGCTTTCTTCTAGATAATAACTGGGCAGCATTTCTCCACTGTCCCATATATAGGCATATAGTCACTGTCATCGATACATGTCTATATCATCAAGATATGTATATGAAAACAGTGAGAGCAAGTCAAGCCACCATAAGTGTAATACTTCGCAAAAAGACATCCCGATGGGAGGACAGAATGACGCATGCGTGAACAAGTTAATAATCGAATTAACAACAAAAAACACCTGCGAGTATTTATGATTCGCACAGCTGACAATGGTAAAACAGGGAGGAGAGATGGCCTGATGCTGTACAGCAAAGGCAGGTGAAATGCAGGTCATTTCGGAATTAAACGACGACTGTTACTATTTTTATCTGAAGCAGCCTTTGCTCTGGTACCCCACAGAGTGGAATCCAACAGAATTTTGATGCTTAAATGCTTTTTTCTTTTTTCAGTAGTGTTACACTAGCAGCTCCAAGACGTATTGGCGGTAAACACCACCTAAACTCATAAGCGAGGGTGGGGGGGGGGGCAATGGCTAAATCCTCTGCATCAGCTTAGTTCAAGTTCTCATGGCGGTGGTGATGTTATCCTGAGCCTGTGGTTTTTTATTCAGCACTAACCATCCATTTTCTATAACATCGTGTTTCAGTGGGAGATGGCACATCTTGACACAGCCAAAAAGCAGAGGGTATAAGACAGGGTCGACCATGAAGCAGATGCAGGTCCCCGCAGGGCTCTAACGCACATTAATTGAGCGGCTGAGTCAGGTGTTTGCTTGGTGGATCCCCTCAGGAGCGTGCACACGTTCTGCATTCACAAAACCGTGGCTAGGTTCAAAGCTCAGGCCCTGACAATGCAAGAAGTAATCAGGATCCACTGCATGCTGCACCCCCATGACAGGCTTCCTCCGTCATCTTTAAACACGCTGATACCATGCTAATGTGATATACATTCATATACACAAGCTGCCATGGAATACATTTTGTTAGCAGACCACCCACAGAAGCAAAAAGAAAGCCGATGCGCTCGGTGTATCGAGGATGGGCAGCTCACTCTGTTGAGGGTGAAAGCACCTTCAGGGAATAATGATAAGCGCTAAAATGTTTAATTTAGCGTACAAACCTATTAGGTGTGACAATTAAAGAAAAACACTATGTTAGGATGGCTAGGATAATAAACAGGAAGGTATTAATCAGGTTCGTACCATAATTATAACAATCTTTAGGTGTTAATGGTATGTATCAGGATTCCTGCCAATATCTTTCATTTGGAAATATAAACACCCCACAAAACTGGCGATACATCAACTCGATTAGTGACTATAAACTTAATCACCATATGTGTTGTCAGCCAGATAAGGAAGGAGCACCTTCTCACAATGCAGGGCTTCACTAGAGGAACTGCACAGGACGAGTAGGGTCCCATTACTAGAGGAACGACTGTGGTTACCTGACAAGATGAAGAAGATTCCCGAAATGAAGGCCAGAATGGTTCGCTGGGGACGGATGTGTCCGATGTTGCTGATGACGAAAGCGGTGAAGACAAAGAGCAGGGAGACCATTGGGAACGGTGTGGCTGTTCGCACCATCTCTGATGGAGCCGTGGGGGAGAAAGCAGGGTTAGGGTTAGCGTTAAGAGGCGAGGAAACAGTTTAGCTTGCACAGGTATTTCTATAGCTGATTCGAGCGTGGAGACAGGACAATTTGCTTGCAGAATCATTAAGAAAAACAAAATCCATCCTTCCATCCATCCTGCATAACCAATTATTCAGTACACGGTCCTTGCGAGGCTGGAGCCTATCCAAGGAAGCTCAGGGCAAAAGGCACAGGACTCCCTGGATGAGATGCCAGCTCATCATAGACCATAAAAGTAGCATGCAATTATATAAAAATAACAATATCAGGCATTTAAAATGAAGAAACAGACTTACTCAGTATATTAGCAGTATTTTCTGTTGTAATCTCGATTTCTGGCTCAGTGAAATACTCAGCAGCAACACACCTCCCTTTCTCACTTCCTGATAGGAAAAGGAAGAGCACAGGCTAATGCGTCACGCACACATGCAGCCCCCAGCCTTCACTGATGGCTCGGTGGAGGAAAGCGCACCAGCCACGAAGCAGACCCTCCACAGGCCGGAGTGCAGTGCCATCTTTACTTCCAGACTCTGGTTCTGCTGGAGCACAATGCCCTCCTCCATCAGCAGCCAGTAGTCGGTAGAGACGGCCACACCCACGAGCAGCAGGCCACTAGCTCCGAAGATGGAGGAGAGCAGTGTCAGGGCCCGGCTGCTGCACGAGCTCATCTGGAGAAGGGCGGCAGAGAGAAGCCCGTCAGCATCACCACCACTGGGAGGCGCCGCTTCCCCACCGGCCAGCAGAGGCACCAGCAGAAACCGCCGGTTACATGGCAGGGCTCCGGCTTCAGTGAGTAAACACTTGTGTGGACCATCTGTCTCCCTGCAAGGAAAAGCTGCCATGCAAGCGACATGACGTGTGAGTGTAAAACAGTGGCTCATTGAATTAGGTGTGACACTGCAACTCAAATCCCATTCAAATGGCAAAGTTTTCAGCACAGATAAGAATGTCTTACCAATGTGCACTTGGTCCTTCAGTGACATCAGAAAAATAAGTAGGAAAAAACCTTAAAAACGATGCCATCCTACCATATCAGTGTCCTTGATATAGAGTGATACAGACACTATCTATCTATCTATCTATCTATCTATCTATCTATCTATCTACCTATCTTTGTTTTTTTTAGATCATTGGTTTTTACAGATACTCGTACATTAACTAATAACATTTTAATAAATAATATTTCACTCATATACAATTTGCTTAAGCGTACAAAATAAACTTCAGTTGCCCCACCTGCAAACAACTACAAGGGGGCACAAGAACCCTATAGGAAATGCAATTGTTTTGTACTGAAGATTGAATGAACGGTGTGGGAGGGTTCATGAGGGATAGAAAGCAGAAGCAGCTAGGAGGGAAAAACTGTGAGAATAAAGGAGCACAGAGACAGAGAGGGGGTGTCTCAGATGTCTCCGAGTCGCTCGCCTCTGTGCTGCTGAGCAGCTCGCAAGAAATAAGATGAAGAATAAAAGAAAACTATTCTGACTCTCTCTCTCTCTCAGTTTGACTATTCTCAGTTTTGTGACACCTCTTGACATCACACAAGACATGGATTCCACAACAGGAATTGTAGTGAGCATCGTTAAACAATGATTAATGCAGACTATGATAAATTCATTCACAAAAAAGACATCTTTCCTTAGACTAAAAATGAATTCAAGTAAAATATTTGAAATAAAAACAGTATATTAAAAAAGTGTTAAAATGATCCAATATTACAGTCAATATAATAATGATTGCATTACTAAGAGATGTAAAGACTAATGTGTGTATATGAAACAAGCAGAAAGGTGAATTGCTTGAATCTTGTAAATACATGTTGTCTCTGTTAAATTTAAGAGTAAAGCTTGTATTTTTATCATAACCCGCTGTCAGCTGCACGGCACAATGCACGAGGCAGTCTGACAATTTCAAGCAGCTCAAATTATACATACATCTATCAAGGAAACATAGGTGAGTGGTGGGAAAATATAGGACAAATTTCACAAGATAAAAATTGCAACAACAAAGAACAGAACAAAAGAAAAAACAGAGCCAAACAAGAGAAACATGAAAAAAGAACTGCTGGAAATATCGTAGATACTACTTTAGAGAAAAGACCTTGGCCCAAATACTGTATAGGAGTGAGCATATTCACAGACACAGAGAAAATTTACATAAGAATGTTGGTTAAAATGTTGAAATGCTTTAAAACATTATAACAAACCTAAACCTTCCCACATACAGCTATTAAGTAAATACAGTTAAGCACAGCAAAAAATAAATACTCGTGCGCACATCCACGCATGCATGCAAAGGTCGCACACAGATTCAAGCACGCACGCATACAGTACACACACACACACACACACACACACACACACACACTGCCTCACGCAGTAGGATTTTCCGATAAACTCAAAATCGGACGTACAGTAAACAATCACTACTATCATTTACGAATAAACAGGCAAAGACATAAACACACACACTGGCGCGGACGCGGGTGCGCACACACATACACACACATATACGCACACACACACAAACTAACCAAATATTTAAGTAAGCTGTGCTACTGAGAATTTGACTAAAGAAGCTCATAATTTATTAGCCTTCTACATACTTACTGCACACCGTGTTTGTAATATCTCTCTGCCAAGCTACATATGCCAATCTCATTTAAAGGTAAATGCGGAAGACGCAGTTTTCTTGCAATGGAATGTAACGATCTTCATAAACTTACAAAAGAATAATAATAATTGTTGACAAATTGCCTGTCACATTCCAACTTAAAGACAGATAGAGGGATGTAAGCTGGAGAGGAGAGGGAAGAAACGTTAAGGCAATTTTTTACACAACGATTCATTCCTGGTCCGGAGAACAGATATACGGAGGAAAAGATGTATATTTTTGTATAATAAATCTGTACCTAGAAACGACTGGCTTTGTTGACGAATATATCCTACATAATTTCCCTTTGCCGACTAAAAAAAAAAAAACAGAATTGATGAACAATCCTCAGCTTGGCACACGGACATTTAATACATGTGTTGCATATTTCTATTGCTTACATTCTGATTTACATAATTGAGGTGAATGAGACGACAATATAAAATCGAACAATAAAAATTGTTTAAAATTTACGCACTGTTCTCACCTTCAGAGGAAAACTGACCGAACGGTGCGCTTGTTGAGAGATGCCAAGACCCTCGCGCCAGGGACGCCTGCTGGATTTTGCAGTTCCTTGCTACTCAGTCTTTCTCTCTTTCTCTCTCTCCCTCTCTCTGTCTTTCTCTCTCATGTGCGCGCAACACGCCCCCCTTCCTGTATCTCTCTCGGCACTGCGGAGAATTAGTCGAATGAGCAATGCTATAGACCAAGGATGAAAAGGGGAAGAAGTGCAGATGGGCGAGGAAGAGAACAGAAGATACTTTAAATAAAACCACAAGCAAAGACAAGGGGAGTCGATAGCAGGAAAGCAGAGGAATGTGAATAGGAGGCAGAAGCCAAATGGCAAACGAAACAAGACTGAGTGTGGCAAACACAAGGAGTAGACCAGAAATTTGGAAAGTAAAACAGGCGCAAATAGTGTCATCGTTGTGTTTAATATGTCAACGATCATGCTTGTTTACGTTCTCCTTAATAATGATGTGATGAAAGTATCTGTGCTATACTATGTTCAAACTTTTGCAATGCACGGATTTTATAGCACATGCTGTAGCATCTTGTACAGAAACAAATGGATGTAAACGTATATTACAATACATTTAAAGTTCAGTTTTGATTTGACTGGTCAGGGATGTAATATAATTGCACTACAAATAACAGCTAATAATTAAGTCATGTATCAATTTGCAAAATAAGGGTAGATTCCTCCCAAGCAAGTAACCTGATAATTGAAAAATGTGAAAAAGTGAAAAAACACAAATAAAAATAATAAATAATATTTAGGAAAATAGACACAAATTAAGGAAAATGATTTTAAAAAATCAATGTGAACGATTTGAAAGCCACTCTCCCCTCCCGTTCTTCTGCTTATCCTCTTGGGGTCTCTTTATTCTCTCTCACCACACATCCTCCCCCCAACCCACATAGCTATTTTTAGATACGTGGTGGGGAAATCCTATATTTTTAGGAGCAGTAATAATAGCAACCTACGTGCAAACCTTGACCTATACGGATGAGGACAGTGTACTGCACATTTTATTAGAACATCAGATATTTTGGAATATCTATATGCAAGTATATTTAAAATGAATTCCATACGATCATTCATCCACCCTCTAACGGCTTATCCTGGTTAGGGTCGTCGAAAGCCTGGAGTGCATCCCAGACATCACAGGGTAGATGGCAGCGGTACATGTTGAATACGGTACAGTTTTGCAAGACCAGCGGAAAAAAAAAATAAAAAATATTGCATTATAGAAACGTGATTAAATACAGTGATAGCTATTGAGGTGCTTTTAGAGGAAAGAATAAAAGACTGACAGGTAATTCTGAACCGATTGCTTTGCACACATCTTCATGCTTTAATATTACCTGATGATGTCTAGAAAACAAAAAAGTTGAATCTTCATCTTCACACCTCCGGATTAAGCAGTCTAAGCAGACTTCTTTCACTCTGGCCCCACACTCTACCTCATTATGGGGGAACCCTAGTTGTTCCTAAGCAACCTGGTGGATAAAATCACTCTAGAATATTCCAGATCTTCCCCAGACCATGCCTGGATCATCTCCCACGGGAGCCAAAAATGTGGCATTCCTTATAAAATGCCCACAGCACCTGACCTGGTGCCTCTAGATCTAATGAAGCAGCAGCTCTCCAGATCTCCAAACTCCTGGCAACCCTGTGGAAACGCCTATTTTTGGCTACTTCTACTTGCACTCTCACCTTCCCGCTTACTAGCACTCATGAACGAGATCCTTAGACTCTTTCTCTAAGGGAAGGTTCTCCCCTGTCACCTGAAGGAAGCAATCCACTTCTATCTGCGAGCACCATGATTTTGAATTTGAGCACGCTGATTCTCATCCCTGCCACTTCACACTTGACATCAAGCCGCTCAAGTGCATGCTGGAGGTCCTGGGGATGATGCCAAAGGCACAAGATCAGCCACAAATAGCAGGGATGTCACCTCTAGCGCTCCATACCAGATGCCCTCCCAGCCATGGCCTTGATATCCTGTCAATGAAAATCGCAAACAGGAATGGAGACAAAACACAGCCTTGCCAAACTCCAACACTCACTCTAAAACACTTTGATTTTGCCTCAGTAATGTGGCTACATTCAGAGAGGGGCCAAATAGCATGTTGTATTGGCCCCAGTACCTCATACTCCTGCAGTACCTCTCATGCAGAGCATGCAGTCATACAGCTTCTCCAGTCCACAACACGTCCATAGACTGGCTTTACATAAGAACCCTCATACAGCTGTACTAGAGTGAAGAGTTGGTCCAGTGTTCCATGACCAGGCTGAAATCTGAGATGTTGCTCCTACAAAAATCTAAGTTTCAGCCATCAGGTGGAGTCTTGAAACCAGCATAGGCCTTCTCAGGAAGGCTAAGAATTGTGATCCCCTATATAGGTGAAACACAAACTCTAGTCCCCTTTTTTAAAAAATAGTGACCCCCCCCCCCACCTCTATTTGCCAGTCCAGAGGCACTTTATCCAACTTCCATATACTGAAAAGGTGTATCAGCCATGTCGCCCCAACAACAACCAGTGTTTTCAACATTTCTGGATGGATTTAATCCACCTCCAAGGCCTTCCTGCCATGGAGGCCATTGACCACATAGCAACTTCAGCTTCAGTAATGGAGTTTGATCCACTAGAAGTTTCAGACCCTGTCTTCTGGTGAGAGGGCTCATCCACTGGCTTGAGGAGTTCCTCGATGTGTTCCTTCTACTGTCTGACAACATCATCCACATTCTGAGTGAAGTTGTATCACACCTTTGTGAGGTTGTTAAATAATTTGTCAAGACAACTTTGGCAACACCCACTAATCTTTGAAAGTTGTATTTTTTTGTATCAAAATTCTACTAGTACTGCAATGACAACATCAGAGGTTAAACAAAATGAATGGAACAAAAACATTCAACAGAAAATATGAGGCAAGCTACTGGGGGAGTAGGAAAAAATAATCAAATGTTGAAAATAAGACAATAAAACTGGCGAGAAAATGTACAGTTAATGTTATTGATTTGGGAACGCATGGAGATGACTGACAGAGAGAATCAAGTATTGGGGCAACGTGTCGTACATGTAGAGGTGGATGGAAGGTGAATACGTGGAGCTCCTATTTATCCATACAGTGGCCCTGAGAGCACTGCTTTGCTGAGATGGGGGGAGGTGAGGGGTGGGATTGAGTGACCAAAAAAAGTGCTGTTTCAGCTACCAAGCAGAGTGGTCAGCATCTTTCATACAGGAGATGGAAGGAGGGGAGAAGGGTGGAGGAGTCATGATAAAATGGAGGATGGAGAGGAGGAGAGAATGAGATACAGGCAGAGCATTCAGGATGGAGGGTTTGAGAACAAGTCAAGGTCAGAAAGTGCAAGAGAAGGAAAATGAGGGGATGGGGGAGATTGTGAGACTGCAGACAGAAAAATGTGACAGGCAAAGACGTAGTGTATAAATCTGGAGATGGAGCTGGAGGGCTAAGCAGGAATATTTATTCATAATAATTAATATACTTTTCATTTTGGAAACCTCAAAGTTTAAAAATTAATATGACACAGGTCAGTGTTTTCAGTAAGGTTTATTGGATATTTCACTGTAGAGACATACAATAAGCTCTGAGATTACTTATCAAATTCTTCTACTTTTTCAAAAGCATACACTTATCAAATCTTACATTGATTAAACTGCATATATGATATATGTACTATATATAAGCCAATAATTATTTTAGCATATTAATTAACAACTCCCTCAATAAGGTGTCTTTTAAGGGGTTTCGTGTCACAGTTTATCTGCAACAGCATAGAGACACAACCGCAGAAATAGCATGCCAATGCGCAGGTCCTCCTTGCGGATTCATCTCCAGTGACATCGTCTTGAAGCACATTTCCCCTCATGCTCATAATCAGGGTCAAAGGTGAGGCTTAAGGCTATGCGGAGGAACGGAAACCTCTGAGCAACCACACAAGATCTACACTTGTGGATGGAGACTGAGACACTGCATCTAATGCTCACTCAAGCTTAAGTCAGGCCGGGAAGTGCGATGAAGTCTGGCAAAGAATCGTGTAAGAGTTTGAGTCGACTATGTTACTTTAGCATGGCTGTGACACATGTGGGAAACGCAGCTCTGACACAGACGAGGAATAGCTCCAGAGCCAGGGACGACAAGGTGCTTTAAAAAGTTGTCAGCAAACAATTCCTGCTGAGCTGCATCTCAGAAATACTATGGGGAGCATGGAGTTCAGTGTGTAGTCATGTCATGGATGAAAGTGGCAGGATATTAAATGTCATTGTGTTGAGGGATGGCTGCTTGCTATGCTAGTCAGGTACAAGAAGAAGCTTTAAAGGCAAAGACTGTATGAGGAGCTTAGGAGTTTATAAATACAGCACTTTTAGGACTTTTGAATGCACTTTTTGTTCAAGTGAGAATAACTGCATATGAAAGAATTGTCACATAAAATTCTACCAATCTAACATGGCTCCCAGTAAACAGATTTTTACAGTCATTGCCCCCAATTAAACTACAATAATTAGATGAAATTATTTATGTCTATTATAGAATTATAATCACTGCGATGATTTACAAATGTCAAGCACAAATAGACAGAAGTCTTCATCAGAGTACTGCTGATCAGAGTATTTTAATTCTATGAGTCTATTAGCTTGATTAGCTACATTTTAAATTATATGTTGGGCAGTGCCATCAGACTTGTTATGATTTGTTCAATGAAAATCTCTTTAAAATGTCAGGCTTTGTTATCAGTCATAATCTGATATTTACAATCCAAGTGGTGCCTTCAGTGAGTCATGTTAGTCAGTGTGAGCGCATGTGTGTGATTAATATCTATAGCTTTTAGCTGGCTTCTCCTGAAAACTGCATATTTACAAGAAACTTGCACATTTGTATTGTTCAGAGATGAATTTGAATGTCTTTTCAGCATGCAACTGTTTCTTTGTGTTTCAATCAAGGATGTAGACTCAGCTGACTAAACTGCCTGAAGTGACATTGTCAACCAATGTTAGCATGGCACTCTAAGCCATTTTCACACAGCGGTCATGGTGTGCCATTAGGTTAATAAAGAAACCATGCAGTGGAAAGTCATATAGATTGTGATTTAAATAAGCCTTTGGAATTGTGGGTAATAAGAACACAGCTGGAACCTGATTCTATATAACAGACAGGAAAGCACAATTTAAAATCCAAATTAATTCTGTTGTAAATGTAAATACAACCCCAGCTGGTTAAACTGAAAAATATGAACAAGATCTACCTGCTAAATGAGATACAAAATGCATGCCGTCTACATATTAATATCTGATATAAGTGTCTTTATGTGGTTTATGTAGTTGTGGACTTATGTGCAGATATTTTCATATTTCAGACCTATGACTGTGTATAACCTCTGTAAGCTGTAAGTCTGTCTCATTGACAGTGTGAGTGTACAGCACTATCCTATGCCCTGCAAGAGTATCCTCTACACCCCCCTCCCCACCCTTTTACACCACCTGCATGTTCAGACCGCGGTAAGAGGGGATTGTGGGAAGTCAGTGTTGATGAAGGAGAAGCCACGAAAGTCATCTTGATCGATGGCGGCCAACACGTCAGGGTCAGAGGGTGTGAGAGCCGAAGGGGCAGCAGTGAAAAACTTATCAAAGTTCTCCCCTTTCTTGCCACCCTAAGAAAGAGAGGGGAAGAGAGTTAGTGTGTATAAATGTATGACCCACTTGACAATGTCCTATTACACAGTGAACTCCAATTTGGATTATGCCTGGGTAATAATGTAGGCCTGCCAAACTAACCAGTAACTGCCTTTTCTGAAGGTCATATTTCACAAAGATCCACAAGGAGGATGCAATAAGTGACACACTGGTATGTTGGTTCAGTGCAACACTAACGTTACTGTGCCATGGTACACTGAAACATTGGCATGCAGGTACATTGAAACACTCATAAATGGTACACAGAGCTACTGATACACTGAAATGCTGACAGCCCTACAAGAGTACACTGAAACACCAATAAATGGTAGGTTGATAATTGGAATACTGAAACACAGCAACACTGGTACATTGAGGTATACTGACAGTTCGAGGCTTGAAGGGAGGCTGAACCTCCAGTCTCTCGAGTCTATCCCAGTCGATCCAGCGGAAGAAGGGATGCTCGCGAATCTCCCGCTCCGGCTCCTCTCCTGAACCCAGACGTTTGCTTGGGTTTTTGGTCATGAGCTGAGATGAAAGAACAGCATGTGGAGGGGAGGGTAAGGGGACACAGGTTATTCGGGGGTAGAATGCTTGTACCATTAGTTTTTAATTGTCTCTCTTTGAATGCTCTGAAATGTTTATGGATCTCAGGTTTGGCAGCTCATACTTGGACTTTGAATTCGAGGCCCAGTGACTTAGATTCAGACTGAGACTCAACTTGAGTGTTCTCACTGTGACACAACGCTGCCCCCGACAAATGGTGCTTGACTAAATAAGTCCTTGAGGCAGTTTCAGCAAGGCACAATATTTATCATAGTCTAATTTAGAATACCGCAAATTGTTGCACAAATCAGTCCAGTTTACCCCCTTGCAGACAGACACGGCCTCACGGGAGAGGCTCTTGGGGTACGAAACATTCTGCTCCAAGATGGACTGGAACAGCTCCTCCTCATCCAATCCATCAAAGGGAGGCTTGGAGGGGGGCAGGAAAAAAAAGAACAAATGAAAGCATATGAAGGTTTTATTCAAAAAGGAGATCACGGCGAGAGGACGGAAGGCTGATAAGCAGCAAGATTAAGAGAAAAGGAAACTATAGGCTTTCTGGAGACGAAAACAGAAAAAAAAATTACAGAGGAATGACAGCTTACCTGTCCAGCTAGCATTTCGTAAAGTAGCACCCCGTAAGACCACCAGTCCACAGCTTTCCCATAAGGCTGGTAGGCCACTATCTGAAAGAGAATGAGAGAGAGAGTGCTCATTTGAGCACGTGAATATAACAGGACAAAAGAGAGGAATAATTATTTAATGGGGCAGATGATGAGATCAGACACCACAATATATTAATACTGACAAAGTGTGTGAAAAAAACATAGAAAAAAAGGAAAGGCTAAAGGAGAGAAAGAACAATTCATTTGTAGCCCCCAGGGAAAAGTATTGCATTGCTCTCAAAATGACACAAACAGGAAAATCAATGCTTATTTTACATAATAAAATCAATGTCCCAGAGTTCAATGGTGAGTTTACCCAGAGCACCCTGATTTACTTTATCTGCACGGCACATACATCTAAACACAAATGTTGCGGAGACATTTGGCCCACATTTCATGTCACATCTATATAATTAATTAGACATATATATGACATAAGTTCAACGTCAGGGTGCACCCATGCCTCGAACCTTAAACTCCTGAGGATTCACACTTCTTTACAATGCAGCACTGTGAACTACATTCCAATAAAACTGATAGACAAATGAAGCATTAAAATGACAGGCACCTTCCCTTTTGAAGAGTTTAAATATATTGAAGTAAGTCTATGATCTTAGCTGCTTTTTGGAAACATATCCTCAAAATTATACACATACCCATGCATTACACATATGGCAAGCATACGCGCTGTACAAGAAGCATAAATGAGTAGAAAAAGACAGAGATCCAGCGTGACCTCAGGGGCGATGTAGTCGGGGGTGCCACAGAAGGTATGAGTGGTGTCCCCTTGCATCATCCCTTCTCTGCACATGCCAAAGTCTGCGATTTTGATATGGCCTTCACTGTCCAACAGCACATTGTCCAGCTTCAGATCTCTGAGCAGGAGACAGGGCAGCAGACTATTAGTGCAGTGCACACGTTACAGGGAACGGCGTGTACTGAGTGTGGACTGGGAGTACTGGATGCACCACAACAACAGAGAGAACTGAAAGAACCTCACAAACAGAGCAGAAAGCACTACTATTACTACCTATGTGCCCAACCAACCAACAAACTAGCAATCACAGAACAAAACGGGGTCTCCATACCTTCAACACATGGACTGATTACAGCAGATAAATAAATACCTGTATATAATTCCTCTATTATGAAGAAAGAATAGACCAACAGCTATCTCTGCAGCATAAAACCTGGAAGAACATAAGGGTTACCATAACAATGGCATCATGAATTTGATTTCTGCATTTTCAATTCATGGTGTGTCTAGAGGGAGGGGTATTCACTAAAATACGGGGAGGGGTTCCTCATAGCCAGCCAGATTTTTCCAGATTTACTCACGCAGCATGTGGCTCTTTGAACTTCCCCACAATCTGGATGTGGAACATCAAGTCGCCCCCATTCACATACTCCATCACGTAGTACAGTCGGTCCTGCAGCGTTGACAGAGTAAGGTGGTCTTACAGGAAAGCAATGGTGTCTCACCGGTAAACAGAAGGACTGAGTTGGCAGGTATAGGTTACTGGGACATTTGGTGCGAACAGCGATGCGTAATCTTTGGCATGGAGTGCTTTGCTGGGCTTGAACCCAGCCATCAAAACAGCACCAGGTCGGTGGGGCAAGAGTCTTCCATTGGAACACTGTCAAGAGAGACTGGGAGTGTGCTGGGAGAGGCCTGGTGTAAACCACCGATAGAATAGAACAAAGCTGCGAGACACGGTTGGTGTTCTCAGGATAAACCACTTGCACAGATTTACTTAGTGGGCGACTAAAAAAATCTTGCTTCAGAATAGTCCAGTTTCACAGTCACTGTTAGCAAGCTATAAATATGCAGTCAAGCTAATGCTCATCCAAACCCTCAAAAGCACAGGCTTACAGCTTTAAAGAAAAGTCAAACCATTGGACCTCTTGAACATATAAGGAGTCTAATTACCAGGAGTGAAGTGAAGCTCTACTTTAATTGCCAGAAGCAGAATGGAATCTACTTAGCAGTGTGGACTGTTAAATGCTGTAAGATTCTTATTTCCTCATTGTATCTCCTGGTGTAGTGTGAGGCAATGCAAATACGTTCAAGAGGACACTATATGAACGATACATCCTGATACACTTGTACACGGGCATCATGTGATCCCTACCCTGTTGAAAGTGAACGCCAAACAGATCCTGTTAAGTAACAGTCTGCACATTACCTCCCCACCTCTGGAGGACTGCTAATAACCTTGTTAAGAAATAACGCTAATTAATTAATCCATTAAAATACACATCTGGGTCAGCTAAAACAATATAATTAAGAGACAAACAATTCTTTTTTTCGCTGAATTTTGACGAGAAAGCGCATTGTTAATTATAGCTGTGCGTGGATCCACACACCCCAAGCTGCTGCATTCGGGTGGGGGGGGGGTCTCGTTGTCAGCCTGCCAGGGAGAGACGGAAAGCTTTCATTATATCTTACTGCGCTACCGAACCAATTTGCTGCTTAACTGGTGTTCATGAAAAATAGGAAATTCAGCAAAAGCAAGAAAGGACAGTGGCTCTCAAAGGGCAGAGAAAGACACCATTACAGATGTCTGGTTTTCTCTGTTAGACCTCTAGTCATGTTGCAGTTCCTGCCCGCAGTAGGATGAAAGTGCAACATGAGAACATGATGCTCAAATCAGCCAGTGAACCACAGCATATTTTTGTTTATGTGGCCTTCCTTCAGAAAACCACGCTCCACCCAGAGGAGCTGGCACTGCACTGCCGGCAGCCCAGGGGAATATCTGAATGCCAGGAGCTGGTGACCTGCAGGAACGTGACTCAGCCTGTGCATTTGACCAACTCTGTGAAATGCACTATGACACTGTGTTAGCATTAGCGATGTGTCGTCTGTCTCTGTATAGCACTGCATAGCATGTGCATGATGATTTAATGTGTTTGGATTTAGTTATTCAATCCTCCCACCCAACCTCAAATAACTCTTTATAATTATCTGAACAGATGCATACATGTGCCATCCCCGCAGAGCACCTGTTTGTGTTTACTCTCACATTCACATTCTATTTCTGTGTTTGTTTGTTTCTTTGCACCTAATCGTCATGTTTGCGTGCTCCTTTAAGTATGTAAGTTTCTGAGTGCAAAACCACTATCAGAAAACATCCACACGAAATCCTGTCAATGAGCTTGGCATAGTAACCCGAGTCTGAATTACTTGTACACCTCACGATGCACACATTACTAAAGATTGTACATGAGGTTATAGGGTGTTTCAGGTCTTTTGACATACACCCTTGCTCAGGTGACCCAGCCCAGACTGGTCGGTGCTCAGCTTGTGTCCAAGTGGACTGTATCATCCATGGATTGCCCTTTTTAATCCAGAGCCATCTTGAGACCCTCTACAATTTCTGTGATGTCCTTGGTGGTTTTCTTGGTGTGTAGAACTGTGATGCCAAAGAGCTTGAGGAATGTACAGGGAGACTATCCTGTGAAGCCCCTGCAACCCACCTCAGAGGGAGAATGCTGTAGATGCCACTCCTGCCTCCAACATTCTCCTAAAAGGGTCTTCATTTGTCTCACTTCTTCCTGTGCACCTCCTCCATTAAATCTCAGGGAATAGTCAGCTCCAACAGAACTGACCGTCTTCCCATTTCAGACATCTGGATCACGACTGGCCTAAGCGTGGTCACAGTAATGGAACTTGAGCTGCTTCCCCAGGTCGACCTTCAGCTGCTAGTCCTGTACAATGACGAACAGCCTCTCTGTTACTTGAAGAAAGTACCCCAACAAAAGAGGTCGGCTGGCTTGTGGAGGAAGTCGTAGGCAGATTGCATTAAGAACATGATGTGGAGTGGTTTGACTTCCCAGAACTCTGACAAAGAAATCTTGTGATCCATTGCCTGCTCCCAGCTACTCAACACACCTAGTAGTATCTCCACCATCCTACTGAAGTGTACCTCCTCTACACTGGCTTCCATGTACTCCTGGACCAGTTGACATATTTGTTTACCTCATACATTGTACAGAGCTCTTGGCACACTACCAAGCCCTGTCAGTCCAGACACCACTGATCCCACCAGAAAATTTTGGGCACCCTCCACTTTCCCCGAATCCTTGGGGCTATGCTAACCATGGAGACTTTGATGTCAGAAGAGTCTCTACACTGCATCACCTCTCTTGTATGGGTCACCATCTACATCCCCATCAAACTTCTGAAGCAGAGACATAACTTTTGTTCCCATACAAATCAATGCTGCTTAGGTTTTGTGGTAGGTCATATCGCCTATGAAGGAAGTAGTTGATCTTCCTTTAAAAAGCCCTTGACAGCAGTGAGTGGGACCTCATAGACTGATAAGAGTCAGAGGACTTATAGCAGGATATATTGCTGGAAGATCTAGGGCATTGAAGTCCCTGGTAGTCCTGATTTGTCCATGGTCATCAGCCATGACTCAAGTTCCCTGTTAGTTGCCTGAGGTGATGTTGTGTCCTTCAGGGTGCCTTCAAAGAATTTGTCCATGCTTTTGATTGTTTTCTCTAAGGATGATGGAATCTGAAGGGCTCTTATGGAGAAATAGAACTTATCTGTCACCTTAACTCCCTTCAAAACCAGGGACCTGAACTTTGTTGAGTTAAAGAACATATTATTCCTTCAAATCCTTTGAGTCCATCTGCATCCAGGCATTGATGATGTTCTCACTGTCAGATTGTCTATGAATGTGCGGATGGAGGGCTGTCAGACACCAGATTCAGACAGAGGACCGCTACATTCCACATCTGCTGACATTTTCATCACCAAGGCAAACAGAATCGCTGAATGGGCACATCCAGTAATGTTCCCCTTCTTCAACCAATGCCCTGCTGATGCTATTCCAAAAGTGGCTATCAGACTGATGCATGGTCTTGTTGGGAACATGGTGCAGGTCTAGTGCTATTTCCACCAGCTTGTGGGGTATAGAACCAGAGGAATAGGTAAAGTCCATCCATTAGACAGCCAGGTCTACACTGCCTTCTTGCATCTCTCTGATCAACTGGGTAATAAAAACACCCTGGTCCCCCTCTTGGAACACCCCCTTCAGCAGCGAAGTGTTGATATAGGAGTTCTGCCACTTAACATGTTGTAGAGATATTGGTCAGTTTCCTCTCAGCTGCTGTATATCTGTTGCTGTGTGCTTCCTGGCCATTCTGCCTGTTTGTGGGGTGACCAGCTTTTTCCATTTGATGTCGTCGAGCTCTGCTAATGCAGCGTTGTCCCCCTCCCTCTTCTTCTTATACTGGTGCCTTATGGGTCTCAGTTCCTGTCTTAGTTATCTAATCTTTGCCTCCCAAAGTTTTAGACCACCTGCAGCTCTGAACACACGCTCACCTTTGTGCTCACCCTTTCGGTTGCAATGCTGCCAGTATGCTTTACCCCTGGCTTTGTCTCTTTCCTTGTTAGCTGGAGGCCCCTTGACCCCATGGACTGGAGGCTTCTGAAGGTTCGGTGCATTGTGGGGTCTCCAGGCCTTGCTCATCCTATTTCCTGTGTGCTGTGCCACCTGCTTCTTCCCCCCAAGCATTTCATCTTGGCCTGGAGGATCTTCTGGTGCTAAACCAAGATGTTCCAGTGGCCACCTCTCTGAGCTGTCTACTGTTTCTGCAGCTGTCACCACTATGTTCATGGCAGTCATCCAGCCTGTTCTTGGATGTCATTGGTTTAGCCAGGTTGAGATAGTTGATTCATATATTTTGCAATGTACTTTGACACATCATTAATCACTGTATGTATATATAACACACACACCCTGGTACCTTTTTCATACTGCTTTACTATGTAGATTTACAAACATTATGAATTCACTCTCAATATCACTATGTAATAGTTCATAATTCTCTGCCAGTCAGTGTGTATTTATGATATTAAAATACTATCCGAGCTAATGTTTCTCTAATCTGTCAATCCTAACTCTGTGTCAGTCTGTATATGCTATGTATGTATAGCTGTGACTTGCTCCATGCATCATTGTATCTAGAGTGCACTCCAGTGTCACAGTTCAGGCAGCAGGTGGACGCACCTCAGTCTGGAAGGCGCAGTACAGAGCCGTGAGGAAGTGAGGTCGCCCAGAAAGCCCAAGCACCCTCCTCTCCACCATGGCACTCTCAGTATCCTCATCTTGGAAGAGCACATCCTTCTTCAGAACCTTCACTGCAAACAGTCTGTCGGTACCCCTCTCCTCGGCCAGCAGCACCTCAGGGAGGGGTCGTTATGACAGGATGTAAGAGACATGAAATGTGAGGGTGGGAGAGTCACAGGAATAAGAGTGGAATTAAGATACAAAACAAGAAAGCTGGAGATAAGCAATCTTGTCAGGTAGCACTTCTTGTCCTAAGAATAGGGCAAAAATCATTATCAGTAAATGTTTCCATTTTTTTTCACAAATCTATAGGTGTCCTCTTCGGCCAGGTCGTTTTTTTGTTTTTTGTTTTTTGTTTTTTTTTTCATTCAGTTGAGCACTTGACATCCAAAGACAGGCAGTCAGTTTTTCACAAAAGCGCTGCGTGATTAACATCAGTTCTTGTCAATGCGTTTTCCTAAAGAACACTGTTCCAGCAGATAGAGGTGGGATGATACCTTCCCAAAGCTGCCTTTGCCGAGCACCATCAGGAAGTTGAAGTCTTGGAGGCACACGCGGCCCTTTCCCACGGAGAGGGTCGGGGGGCAGGAAGGGGTAGGAGGGGTCACGGGGGTCGGCACGATGATCGGGGGTGCGGGCAGTGGTGGAGCCGGGGCAGGGACAGGTTCCTAAGGAGGAAGTGATGGTACATAATGGGATAAACTGATTATTAGAGAAAGAAAATAATGAAGAAAATAGAGAAAATGTGCAGATCAGGTAGCAATCATTGGAACATATCTGCCCTCTGGTGGTGGTATAAAGCAATTAAAAATGTAATTCTGTGTTAGAAGGACATGTCCCAAGATCTTTTATCAAAGCATAAAAAATGACTGTAGCTTATAGGTGATTAAACTTCACTATTACATCTGGATACAAAATTACCCACAATCCCACACAGGAGCAGCTGTCATAAAAGTGGTCTTGCTGGAGTGATAGTTCACCTGAAGGTCAGGGTCAGGTACAGGGATGTTGTAGTACTCTCCCTCCTCTTGGTTGAGCAGTTTGAACCAGCCGCTGACTGCACGTCGGAAGATCTCGCTGACACCGAAGGACAGAGCCCCCATGAAGTCGTTCCGGGAAGTACGGTCCCAGTCCCACACCTCCACGGAGAGGCGCCGGTCCCACTGCCGCCCGCGCACCGAGCTGGACCGTGGAATGGGCTCACACATAAATACAAACACATAAACACACAGACAAACAGAAATATATCCATGACAGAAAAACACATCGAGACACAGCCAATGTACACATGTACACACATACAAGAAGAATGTTCCCAGGTTACAAGGGTCGAATAATCCCTAATGCGATAATATTGTGACCCGATAATAATGCACGTGTCTCCCGATTTCTCGTGATGCACACACATGCTAGTGTACACGTCAAGGGCCTCGTTGCTCACAAGATGAAGCTCTCGTTCCACACTGGGTTGAGCGTGGAGCGGATGGTCCGGGTCTTCTGCTTGCTCTGGCTTTTGGGGTCAGGAATCAGCTTCAGCTTGACATAAGGGTCCGACAGCCCGTTGGGGTCCATGGGGATCAAGTTGCGAGCCTCTCGGACTGTGGAGGACAGTGCAGAACCATGACTGGCATGGGCTGCTTTGCGATCGCCACGTGAGCTCTTACATGAACAGTGTCTCACTGGACAACCTAAATCTTCCCAGCACCTAGTGCTTGTGACCGTGTAATCTGGACCAGCGTCCAACCGAACGACGAATGAGTTTCTGGTCTAATGACCATCCTATTAAGTGGGTCCCGTCAGAACCCCGATGGGAAGAAGTAATATGACTAAACTACAGCAGATGTTTCCACAGATTTATGTAACATTGCACATCAGCGGTAATTACAGTAGAGGCCAACAGAGCCAAACAGAATCAGTACTTGTACTGATTACTCCCCCCATGCAGGAGGACAGCCATGCGTGTTCACATTATCAAAGAGGTTGAGTTTTAATTCCAACATGCCCCGGAAGCATCTCCCACCCAGATCAAAGCATTTGTGTTTTCACGCCATTAACCCGCCGCTGGAGCTCATATTGGGTGGAGGAGGCCTTCTCTGAGTGCCCCCCCCCAGCCTGCTCCACCCTCCTCGTTCTCACCAGTAACATGTATCTCCTCCCGTTCTCCTCTAATGGTAAGGTGGATCCTCCCCCTCTTCTCTGTGTGGTCATGACCACACAGGCTGGGTACACTTGCCTCACAGCGCTTGTGTACGTTCATGTCACAGCCTGGTCAGGAGAGTAGGGCAAAACACATACAGGCAAACAGACAGGCATGCAGACAGCAGGCACACATGGAAATGTCCACGTAGGCATACATACAGGCATGTAGGCAGACAGGCAGGTATACAAACACACACAAACACACAAACACACACCAGCAAAAAAATGAGGATATTACTCGATTTGATTTGATTCATTTTTTATACATCCCGTTTCCAGCATAATTGCCTCAAAGCGCTCAATAATTTTGCAAAAACAGAAGAGGCTGTTTAGAAACAAATTAAGAACAACGTTACACACAGCTTGTATTATACAACATTGTACAATATTAAAAGTCAGTAAGGAAAAGGGATTTGGGGAAAGAAGTTAACAAAAGAGAAAAAAATCATGAAGTCTGAAGAGGAAAAACACAAGGGTTCAAGTGGCCCAGGAAATGGAAATCTTACAGAAATCAGATAAAAAGAATACAAAACTGATATGATTGGCATATAGATGGTCTCCAGTCAGGTTACTACACTAACAGCAGTTCAATCTTAAACTCCTGGGTATTGCTCAAGCTTTACTACTCACTGGTGCACTTCATGCCCTGGTGTATGAGGCCATAGAGCAGAGAGCCACAGTGGTCACAGAATGTGGGGCTGGAGTAGGTGTGGATTTTGAACTTGTGCTTGCTCTTCAGGTCCTGGGAGGGGGGAAGAAGGTATACAGGACAGGAACAGAGAGCATATCACAGGGAGGGGGAATGGACACTCAGAGATGAAGAGAGGGAGAATCATCAGCCAAAAAACAAGGGGGAGAGAGAGAGAGAGAGAGAGAGAGCGGCCTCAGGAACATAGGGGATTGCACAAGGTACAAGAGCAAGGCGAGATGTATGGGTGAGTGGACCAGAGGCACAGAAAGGAAAGGAAAGGAAAGGAAAGGAAAGGAAAGATTCAGGGCAATTAGACTGGAGAAGAGGAGAGAGAGAGCAGTTCAGGGAGGAGAAAATGAAGGAGTGGATGACAGAAGTCACAGTAATAGAAACATGAATTTAGAACATGAGAAAGAGGGAATTAAGTAAATGGAAATCTAAAGCAAGCAGAAGCCATGAGAAGCTTTGGTGAGTTACACAGTAAGAAGGCTGCATCACAGATTGTGACTGAGCAAGATACTAAGGCTCTGATCTGGGGGCTGACAGAGAAGGCAGCGATTAACGCCATCATAATTATCAGGCTCCCACTGATACTGTCCTGCTCTCTATAAATAGAGCCAACGCACGTCTCAAGGTAACAGAAGAGGATGTCTGCCCCTCTCTATCTATAACTTCCACAGGTCTATTTACAGCTCATGCCAATGTATCTGTCTGTGCATCCTAATTCCATAATTTATAGGTTCGGATTTTAAAGGCTCAAAAATTAGCAGCCTATTGGCTGATGCGTGGATTATTGCAGAGATTATCTGGACCACCTGCGTAGTGAAATTATTTAATCTATTTGGAAATGCTGATCAGTCTCAATCTAGTTTTTAATCTACAGCTTCTTCTATTTCCCATGATCCTTGCCCAAGGGGCTACACCCCCCCCCCACACCCCTGGTGCTGCACTCCTTGCCAAACCCTCTGCCTCTGCCAGTCTGTTTCATTCCAAGCCAAGCCATCCCTCTCCACAGCCTCTCCCCCGTCCGCTTCAGCTCCCTCTCCATCACTCTCCAATGAACTCGGCCTCACACTCAGTCCCTTTCTGTTGCTCTGCCTCCCCCTTTCTCCTTGACCTCGTTTCTGTACCATTTTATTCAGTGTGAAAAGAAAAATATGTATAAGAAAATAAGACAAATGTCTTTGGAACCCCAGAGAGGGCCTGAGTGTGAACCACCTCCCACCAAAACCTAGCTCCATTACTGTATATGATTTGTTTTTTTGCCAGCTAATTGTTATAGATGAGGTAAACATCTGGTCCCTCCCAGCCTCTCAGGCTGGTGGGGAGGGGTAGGCCTACCTCGGCTTTGGGGCCAGTCATCGCTCCAGGGCAGGTAAAGGTCACAAACTCGTGACAGCGCTTGTGAACCACGAAGCCACACACTGACAAGGAGACACAAGGGGACGGGTGGGCCATTAATGATTGATTAATTACATCCATATCAGCCTCATTTCTGTCCCTCTTCAAGCAACCATTCAACAGGAAACACCCAACTTGGTCTTCAATGATCTAATTTGATTATTCTCACTTAAATACATTCATTGTTATTTGCAAAACATTAATTGTTTCAGTTTTCTTCATCGTTATAATTTGTTATTTACAATGATTCAGTCTGACAATTACCAAACACAAGCAAAGTGGAAATAATATTTTAAAAAAGACAAATGGTATCACTTTCACGGAATAATTAACTGATTTTTCATAACTCATGTAAATGACAAATAAGTTGTGAGAAGTACCTTGACATTGAAACCCCTGCTTTCCAATGCCCCTGTCAAAGTAAACATCGAGTGTTACGTCTGCCAAGGATTTTGACTAAAAGGAATACAAAAACCAGCTTTCCCTTAGTTTCACCTCATGCTGGAGGCACTGCCATGCAAAGGCGCCAGTGTGCGTTCGTGAACACGGAACAAATTTCTTTTTAACGCTTCGTACGATTGGGAATTAGGCGATTGCTATTTACAAAATTCCCCACCAGAGGACGTGGTAGAGACACAAGCGAGCCGTGTAAAAAAGAGTATCCTGCACCCACTTTTCAGCGATATATTTCTCCCTGCTGGAGGGATCAAACATATGCTCCTATAAACGAGAACCATGGCGTTAAAAAGGGCCAACTTATAGCAGCGTTATGGATAGCTAGACAATTATATCTGCATAACACAAAACATTATGATGGAATTCATGCAAGTAAGGCAAGCAGATACCAACTAAAGTTTAACCCAGGTAAATTATCCAATTATCCAAGCAACATGGTTTAAAAAGAACAAAAAGAAGATAAGGAGTCTAATTCATTTTAAATCCCTTGGGCACCTCCCTGAGGTCCCCCGGCATTAAGACAGATACTTAGACAATGGAGTATGGTGAGGATTGACACATTAGAAAGGTCACAATGAAAACAGCTGGACATAACATCGAGCAAGTAACAACAGGAATGGGGGGGGGGGGGGGCGGTTCCGACACCCCCCCCGCCACTACGACAAAGAGCGGGGCATTAAAAGCGGCACACACGCT
>JAACJT020000110.1:2065221-2078005 GCA_009936485.2 Gymnarchus niloticus | reverse complement strand
AGAGTAAGGCATATTATACTCTGTCTACTCAACCTACTGAAGACCAAGAGTAAGGCATATTATACTCTGTCTACTCAACCTACTGAAGACCAAGAGTAAGGCATATTATACTCTGTCTACTCAGCCTGCTGAAGCTGTGTATCATTCTTGTATTACTCACCCTGCTGAATGCCAGGAGAAAGTCCAGCTTGCTAGAGGGGCCCACACAGTGACGTAGTCTCCAATAGACCAGATGTTCCCAAGCGAAAACCAACAGACTCAGGCCCATAGCTACCAGCAGCATGTAGAAGACCCCAGCCATGTTGTCAATGTCCAGCTTGGAGCTCATCACCTCTATCTTGTCATTATGGCAGATTCCTGACAGCCAGAGGCGCTCCAGCATCTCAATTTCATCTGTGGCACAGAAAGGGAATAGGAAGAAGGACAAGATTATTAAGCCTAGAACCTGTGCAGCTTGTGCCCACCACCCTCAAAGATGAGTGATGCTTAGAAGCAAAGTGAACAGGGGAGGCCATCAAATTAATAAGTATTATGACCTCTTTATTTGGCATGTTCTATGTCTGTACTGTGATGGTATCCCAGGAAGTCTGAAAAGAGGCAACTGGACTATACATATTTCTTTGAGATACCTACTGCTGCATCATGCTAAGTGTAATTAATGGAGGGGAATGCAGCAACCAAAGACGGGTAGCAAAAGGGAGAGATTTTGTCACCATGACAGACAGTGCAACGTTGTTCCCAGTCAACCATGGGAATAGACAGACAGACCAAAGAAGGCAATAGATATTTTCAAGAAGTTAGAGACCTGAAGAAAAATCAGGAGAGTGGAACAGATCACAGATCGCAATCATTTAATTGTGGTGGTTAGTGGACAGTGGCAACTCAAGACTGTTTCAAGTAAGGGGGTGGGGGGGGGGGCAAGTCGTTATGTTGCAGGGGCAAAAATAAAAAAAAAAAAAACTTGTGCTCCAAACCAATCCTATTATAAGTTAATAAATCATATTCTTATCTTGGGAAGCCAGTCCAGGACTATCAGCAAGGGACTCCACAGAATCACCCCTGTTTGTGGATCTCTACAGGGGACACTGGCCCCCAGCCACTCCCTAGAATCACCCCTGTGAGTTAGAATATAGCATTTTACATGCCTCCATTTTCTTACCAACATTTCTGTGCTTGTATCAATAGCTCAGTGGCTGCTGAACCAACAAACAGGCCTTCCAACACACACTTACAGTTACGTTCAGTGTGCTGTATTAATATGCCCATTCAGTTACTCAGATGTAAGTAACAATGAAAATTACTATGGTGATGAATTTCTGCATGAATTTAAATTATATATTGGAACACTTTTTTTATAATATGATAATGTTTTAAACAACCGGATACAGTTGGTCAATTTTACATTCAAGCATTTTATGGGCAACTTTTAGGGATTTTAGGGCAGGTTAATTTGCTTTTAAATCTAAATTACAAAGCAGCTGTGTAAAATGATCCGTTAAAATCAGATTTTGTCAGTTGATGAGGTACGTCTTTCTGAGTCAAAGTCCAATAACATTTTTTGGGCAGTTCTGTGTTCTGCATCTTGTAGCTCACGGTCATATTGAACGGCCCACAAAACAGGGAGGAAATTCACGGATACTTTGCCATGCTTGGCAGTTACAGACAGCTGGTGTTGAGGATTAGTCATGCCATGGAGAATATCTCGCGGGTCATTCACTACCATGCTAGCCGTCAAACTGCCCCTCCCGACTGGTGGGATTGGGTTAGCACAGCTGGGAGTAAATCTAAATGCAGATTGTTTCACCATGAATGAGTTAAATTCTGTATCGGAACTAAAATTATTTTACAAGCAGCTTTCCCAATTTCATCCATTGTAGAACCATGAATGCCTCAATTTCTTAAAATATTAGCAGGATTCTCCAGCATGGAAACCAGTGGCTAGAGTAATCAGTAAAACAAGGAGGGTCTGATGTTCATGTACAAAAGTCATTTCGGGCCACAAATAGGCAGCTGAAAAGGCAATGACATCATCACAAATAACACTGAGCACTGATGGCTGAAAGGGAGGGCAAAGGTTGGATTGACTGACATTTCATGGACAGCAGGAGAAAAACAGCAAGCATAGTCCACCGCAGTAAGAAACCGCTAAAGAGCTGCAACGCCCGATGGCCAGAGCTGGAGCAGGAGACCTGCGATTTCAACTCACTAATAAGAATACGAGTAACAGATTAAAACTCAATGTGAGTCCATTCATCCTTCACAGCCGTACACACGGTTCTGCCTAGCCTAGCACAGGACATCAGGACCCCTGAATGGAATTTAAGCTGATCACAGAAAATTCACTCACACAATATGGCCAAGTTTGAGACACCATGTCACCTATTTCACATGACCACGGACTGCAGAAGGAAACTGCTGCAACCAGAGAAAAACCCACAGAAGCAGAGAGAAAATGCAATCTCCACACACACAGATCCAGGAAAAGGTACCGAAACCATAACTGCTATTCACTAAGCCATTGCTCTGCCCTCTGAATATAAATGGGCATAAATATTTATCAGAGCGGGTGGCATATATCACTTGTAAAGAACATTGTAGCATAACCTGAAGACTGCTTGTTCAAAACCCAAGAAAGGCCTTGCTGTAAAACTCTCAACCAAGGTATTTATCTGAATCGTTCCATCACAATCTCCCTCGGTGTGAATGGGTCACTTTGGATGAAGCCGAATATACACGGGAATGAAGGGATCTCGGGGTTGGTCATAGGATTGGCGTAACAGGATATGAGCAGCCGTTCCGTTTGTGAGAACAGAAAACACAGATCCTGTTACGTATAATCCCGCATAGCAGGATTATGAGTAGAAGGGCCATTGCCACCTTTATCATTTACAGAAAATGTTTTGTTGCAAACAGCATGGATATAATGCACATCTGCTTTTCAGCAAGGATGGCGTGTGCTAGAATGCCTGGCGTTCCCATAGAGTCCCTTTGTAGGACCCACTGTGTCTCACGCCTGTGTTCTCTAATAGAATTTGGCATCAAATAACCGCATTATCAATGTTTAAGCAGATAAACTGGAGTGAGGCAGCTGGAGAGGGCTTTGTAGCTCACACCAGCAGCAAGGCTGATCTAAGGCTCCCAGGCCCAGATGCAGGCCGACACAGGGCAGGCTTTGCGTTGACGAATATTACGAAAGCTATGTCCTCATGTAGCAAATCTTTGGCCTATTATGCGCATATGACTTAGGAAAATGGACAAGTGCAGCTATGGAAGAGATACTGTCATACTCTGATTTTCTGTGACACCTTCATTATTTTCAATATGTTATCTTAATCTCTCAATTTCAGGCTGTCCACATTAGCCATTAAGCATCTGCCGGAACTGTGATAATAGCCTCCTGAAGCTCACTTCCATATCAAGTCTTTGAGGAAAAGTGGAGGAAGGGAGCAGTTTTCAGACTCCAGCATTACTCGAAATAAATGGCTGCGCTTCCTTCATGCTTGAGCTCTCTCACTCACTATCTCTCCATCTCTTACCGTCTCCCACCAGCTGGAGCAGGGCGAGGTCCAGGGGACGCTTCCAGCGCGAGTTCTTGTGCAAGGCGATGCCGTACCCAGTGGTGGCAAAGACCTTCCCCGAGCCGATGGTCATCACCTTGCAGCCCTCGTCCTTCCTGGCCATGTAGTTCAGTACAGCGGCGTCGTAGATGAACGCATCCAGCTTGCTGCACAGAAGGGGGTGGGGGTGGGGGCATTTTACAACACAGTGGAAAGGCCACCGGAGAGGGAACGATGTGTAAAATAAACCGAGATAAACCAGAATAGTAGGGGGGGCTTACAATTTACATGATGTGGATATTTAGAGAACAAGACAGGAGGCAGAACGAGGGAGATATCTCTGTGGTAATGACAGTAAGAAACAGCGGAAAGCCCAGCATATCGACTAGCTGAGGAAGACAGAGACATCGAGACTGGGGAGGGGGGATTTGCAAAAAGCAGGACAAAGACCTTCAAGCGCATCGGCGCCGCACGAAAACCGAGCAAAAGGCAAGAGGAGATGTGCAGATGACATAATCCGTCAAAGTGGGGAGCCGGAGAGGATTAGCATGAAATGGAGATATCAAAGGGATTTTAGACAGTGCGGAAGGCAATAAAGACAAAGACGGCAGGTAGACAAGTGCACCTCAGCACTGTAGAAAGAAGGAGCAAGGTGATCAGTACTGACCCAGTCTTGAGGTTGGTAATGGCCTCTTCCACACCCCTCTGGTTGTATTTGACCATGTACTGGTGCATATCTGGGTAGTTGCTGCGAATGTTCTTCTCCGTGCTGCCATTGGGAACCGTTCCAAATTTGAGTGGGGGATACTGCTCTGTAGGGTGCTGGAACTGTGGGGGTGTGAGACAGTCACAACTGGTAACACCCACTCACCCGTCATCCCCAACTCGGTGCCCCCGGCAATGAGAAAGACCCACCTTTTTGTCACTGAGTCCGGAGACAGTGTCAATGTATTCCTCCTGGATCATGAAGGCGGCTAGGTTGGCTGTGTAACTGGCCAGGAAGATGACAGCGAAGAAAGCCCAGACCAGGACCATAATCTTACTGGTGGTGCCTTTGGGGTTCTCCACAGGGACGGAGTTGTTAAACACCAGTGCCCACAGCAACCAGATTGATTTCCCGATGGTAAACTTAGAGCCACCCGCCTCTGAAACAGGGAGGAAATGGGCAGTGCAGAGGGGAGCAACAAAAGGAGGGGTCAGTCTCGGTGGGGCACGCTCAGCTGTCAGTCACAGGACAAACCTCGCCGTCGACGGCAGAGGAATTATGAGAGAGGTACACGTGTGGAGTGAAGCGAAGGGTGAGCAAATTTAAATACAGCGCAGGGCAGGCACACGAGCAGCGAGACAGACATATAAAGGGACACGGACAAAAACAGCAGCGCTGCATAATGTATGAATCCTTCAATATTCAGAATGTTCGTGCATTACAACACCTGAAGAAAGAAATCAATTTTGGAGTCAGACAGCTGCCACAAAAACAAGCATCACACCAACAGCGCCGATATCAATCTCCATAACAACGGTGACATTAATGATCATATCTAAGATTGGGCAGGGGGGAGGTGGATGGGGGAGGTGCTGTTCTCACTCTTGCCACTCTGCAGGCTGCGGTTGTACCCAACGGGGCTGAAGAACTCGAAGATGAATACAGTCACCGCCACCACGGTCAGACACATGACGAACATCATCACCCACACGGCTGGGCTGTAGGGCTCTGGAAAAGCAGAAACGGAGCACGCCCCCACTGACTGCTGGGGAAAAGCCCGTCAGCCAGAATTTACAGTTCGCTGCTGCAAGGCCGCTTCCTCCAGAGGTGCATCTCATTAGCTAGTTCTCTGAATCCAGTGATTTCACAATACCTGCAATACCACCTCCCTGAACCTAACAACAGTCTGCTGTAGCTTCTAGTAAATTGCCATCCTCTTTCTAACTCTCAGCAAGAGCGTATTTAATGTGGACTCGAGTCAGTAACGACTATTATGACGCCTTTCTTTATTGCCATGTATAGTACAGGTTGTAATGATCAAAGAGCATTTAAATGCTTCATTTGTGCCACTCCCCCCCTTGCCTTACTCACCAAGGAAGGCAGAAGGGGAAACGGTGCCGTTGCTGCGGGAAACCATCACACTGATGCCCGTCTCCACAAAAGGGACGGAGAAGTCCACCACTTCTGACCTCTCCTCGTTGATGGTCAACGAACCAATGGCCATGTCAGCACGCTTGTACACCACCTGGTGGTTAGGAGGAGAAACTGCAGCTGAGATGCAAGTGAACTGCAAGAATGTGGAACTCTTTGGTGGTCAACAGGACAGTGTGCCTCTGTACACCTATATCAACCACCTGGGAAGCATTTGGCCACAGCAGAAAACTACCAGAGGAGACAACACTGCTGTTTATGGGAGATTGAGCTGAGGGGCTTAGTGGTTAACGTTCCACACTTGTACACAGCAATGTGAAATGCAAGGAGAAATTTTATACCCTCAAGACCATATTAACTAAATTACATAATATTATCATCATATTATCATTAGCTAGGCAAGCTAGACCCCCCCCGTATAAACATATGTATAAACAAAGGAGAATTGTGAAACTATGATAACAATTCTGTAATTGAAATCCTTATGGGTACACAGACACGAATAAGTCAATTGAAATGCTAAATGCTATTAATTAAGAAAAATGGCATTGACCCTGACCTCTCCCACCATGCCATTCCAGACGCCGTCGATCTTCTTCCCATGCTTCCCATTGGTTACCAGGTAGAGATCATAGGTGAAGCCCACAATCCTGGCCAATCGTTTAAGAATGTCGATGCAAAAGCCTTTGCAGCACTGCTTCATAGGAACCACACCATCCATGGCCACACTGAGGCAGAGCCGAAGAAACGAGTGAGAATGGCAAAAGTCAGAGGAAGAGGAGCAGTGACACCGAGATTCAAAAGTACCAAATGAGAGGAGAGGGGGAATGCCTGGCCGGAGCACCTGTCATTGAGGGGTTTCCTGCAGGGGACAGAGTCACGGATGCAGGTACCAGATGCGGGGTCGGCGGGTTCCACGATGACAAAGGGTCTCTCCTCCAGTGTGACCACTCGCAGGTGTTGCGCGTCGTCGGGGGGCTGCAGGAATGGTCCGTACCGAGACCATGCCGGGTAACGCAGTCTCAGGATGCCATTTTCCCACCAGCCAACCTTGGAGGTGAAGGGCAAACAGACCCAAAGCAGGTAAGGGAGGATGTCTGGGGAAAGGGAACAGGTCTAGTGCAATATTGTAGCAGCTGCAAAAGTGAGGGCATTAAGAGTCATGGGGCAGATCTTTAAAGAAAAATCTTAATGCCGTGGAAGGATTAAATGCTTGAGTAAGCAATCGATAGTGCTCTAAAGGCTTGGAAAAGAATATGAAAAAAGAATTAGTTTTAATAAACCAATATACAATAAGACATTATGGCACCTAAACCCGACATGCGGAGTTAGCGCTCCCAAACTCCAGCGGCCCTCTAGCAAACGATGCAAACCGCAACTCCAGCACCAGGGATGGGCGCCACGGTGCCGCTAAATGTTCTGGGATCTAAATGACGGGTTAAGCTGAGAGACGCCATTGTAGGTATTCTGCAGAATAATCCGCCTGATTAAGCATGAATGAATCGTGAAGCGTCGAAAGCGCTCAGCCATAATTTCGGGTGGCTCTGAAGATGCGGCTAAAGAGTGGTGTTTACCTCCCCGCTGACAGTGTTTGTCTCTCCCCCTGTTGCATCGCAAATATTTACCGTTTTCTGCGTCCAATGTGTTATTGGCAAGGGAGGAACTGAATCACGCAGGGGAGCAAATTTCCTTTGCCACCTTCCTTAGCCGTCAAACCACCCCCCTCCCTGATGTAACGACGCACCGAAATTCATGCCAAGCAGGATTGCCACAAACCATCAATCAACAGCTTGGTTTAACCCTTTGGGAACCAATTAAGTGACCAATGGGAAGCCGGTCAGGCCAAACTCTGACTGACAGCCGCTGTCAGCCTTAAAGCTACACTCATTCCATCACTCCTTTTAGTTTTTTTAAATGTCACGGGCAGGTAGTGGTGCAGAGCCACAGCATGTCACAATAAGTCCCACTGTCCAGCCGGCATACGGTTAGTGACCAAATGTAGAGACATCCGGTCCAAACAGGCCAGCCCTTCTAGAGACCGTTCGCTGGGCCTTACAGAAAGAGCATACCAACACACAAGCCACTTCCAGTGCAGGGCCGATCCGATATGAAAACAGATCGCACAAATTCTCACAGGCGAATGAGAAAAAAAAAAACTTTTCCATCTGTCTTCGATCCCTCTCTTGCTTCTTAATGCTGTCGGTGGGAGGCGGATCAAGCCTGACGAGTGGATGACTAACCATGCGTGTAATAAACTGCCAGAGCAGGCAAAAAAAAAATAGAAAGAAGCTCCAGATTTCCTGCTGATGTTCCCTCCCCAGGTGGCCAGGACCCCCCCTCTCTGACAGGCTCTCACGCCTGTACGTCCAGGGGCCCGTCCCCCACTGCTGTCACGCTCCTACATTAACTTCCCTCATCCCGTCAGATTCATCGCCACTGACGCATTTTTAAATAATCAGCAGTGAGAAGCGTTATTAAACTGAATAAATAATAAGATCGGTCCGACCCCAAAGGAGGACTTTCAGAACAACAACAAAAGCAAGGGAAAGTTCCCATCTGATGGCTGATTAACATTCTGCGTCGTCTCCACGCCGGCATTGGAAAAAAGCATGCCAGCAAAAGCTGAACTGGGACAGCTGCTGTATATAATAACATGAACACCATCCATGCACTACAGCAGTCACCTGCAGGGAAATTGCCGCTGCTTTTAGAACTGCCCGCGAGAAGCCCCATCTCCTACTTCTTACCTCCTCCCAGCCTCGCCCAGGCGTGTACGAGATGACGTCCAGAGATGGGTTGGCCAGGTAGCCATCGTTGTTGAAGGAGTAGTCTCTTCCCCCCAGCGTTATGTTGCTGAAGAACCTGGAATTCAACCGGGAAGTCCAGTGAGAGTCTCAGTGGAGATACGGGAGCCACCACTGCAACACGCTTGACACCACACAGGTGTTGCTTCAGGCAGCTGGCACACTTAATTGAGCGAGACAGCTTTTAAATTAAGGTCCCAATAGCGCATTAACTCCACAGGAACAAGAAGCCATTTTATCTTATCGATCAGTTCTCAGTTATAGCCAGTAAGTGACAAAATGGCAACATAATAGTTAATGTCTCATTCTCCTATTCCCATCTGCTGCGGTTGTATTTTAAAAAAATGTTTAAAAACTTTTAAAATAACTTTTCTCTCTAAATTTATGCTTTTAATTGAAACAACCCCGGTATTAGATTATTTTTTCTTTCCTTCTCTGCCTTGTATTGTCCTTTAGAGGCCCATTAGTAAGTGTAAAGGTAAGTATGTTATAAAAACCTTTTTATAAGGCAGCTCTATAATTGCTACTTAAGAGAACATGAGATACACTGCACAGAAATTAAGCTGATACGGATGACACCAAGCACCTTATCCTGTCAGGCACCCTCTGAGTGTGGTTGTAGTCCATTTGACAATTGCTGACAAAGTTAAGACCCCCCAGGGCGCCGAACTCCTTCCTTAAAGCCACCGCCCCATGGGTTAGGACGAGCACGCCCCGAGCGATCCTCCTCCTGGCCTCGTCTCTCCAGCCCTGGGGCCTCACAGCAAACAGAGCCCTGGGCAGCCCTTCCAAGCCCAGTCCGGCAAGGGCAGGCCCCACCGCGAACCACATGTGTGAGGGCCCCGCCTGACCCGCGGCCCAGGCTGCCTTGAACACCTGCTCGGCCTCCTCCTGTGAACAATACAGCAGCCGCACCTGGGGAGGCATGGGTGGGCATGGACAGGAAGCAGAACTATGAGCATTTTTGAAGAAACTGACTGAGATGACAGGCGAGAGCAGGTAACTAAAAGCTCAGCGCTTCAGCAGAGAACCTAAGCGTGATGTAGAGCCACTTTGTGCGACTCGTGGCTGGTAACTGAGGGGACGCTACTCGTTAGCGTTGATCGTGAGGGTGCATGCGGGTCAAAAGCTTAACAGAGCACTATAAATCCGACCCGTATCCGGGAAAGCAGAGGAACTGCAGAACAGACACACACGTAAAAATGCATCCAGAGTCAAATATACAGAATGAAATATTCACAAAGACGTGAACTGACAGCTAAAAATGGCTTAAAATGAAGTCCACATTTCCAGTGGATGAGGAGAGGCAAGGGAGTGAGGACTACAAGACTCTGGAGTCTCTGCTCACCTGTGCTTCATTTTCCTTCAGCAGTCTCCTAGTGCGGGTGCCCCCTGGGTCATCGGTCAGGTTCAGCATCACCACACTCTTCTTCTCCCAGCCAATGAACGAGTCATCTGTCAGGCCCTCCACAACTGACAGGAAGTCTTGGTAGCCATGGTGACGGGTGGACACGACCGAGAAGGCAGTCCAATCGTATTCCTCCAGCACCTCAAATATCACCTCCAGTTGGAGGGCTGTGGAGGAGCTGAACTGTAGATAGATGGAGCCGCTCTCCTGGAGGGGGAGAGCGTTACGACATCTGACCGTGAAAAAATACACAGCTGATTCCAATGACAGTGAGGCATCCATTCTGATGATGCAGCAGCCAAGGAATTGAAGTTTTTTTTTTTTTTTAATTTTACGGGCAGCCTCCTCACAGCTAACTGTACAGAAAATAGAAGAAGAAGAAAGAATTTCTGTCTACCAGGAAAAGATTAAAGTCATATCACCCATGATATATGCAAGCGCGCATTTTCCAAATAACGATTTGCAAAGGAGTTCATTTCCCCTGGGTGATTTGTTCTTACACCTGTGCGTTTGGCGTCGCGCCTGAGAAGGTGGCCAGCCCAGTTTTCACACTAACGTTGAGTCTAATGTCTTCAGAGAAATAAAAAAAGGTATTGTGCACACCGGCAGAGCGCTAGCAATAGGCTAAAGCGAGAACGGAGATTAGCACTCAGCAGAGCACACGTGCAGAGCAGATGTGGTGTGGACACACGCAACACAACGTACCTGTGGCATCCGGCCCAATCCGGCACCACCGCCAACAGCCACAATGGGGAGCCCCGTCTGGGCGGAGACAAATTCCAGCATGGGCGACAGGGGGCCCCGAGGCGTAAGGCGCTCCTCCTCATACACAAGCCCCTGCAGCGGGCGGGAGGCCATCAGCTCGCACAGCTGCAGCAGCAAGGTCCTGGGGCTGCTGTCATTAACCGCCAGCCAGATGACATTAGCCGAACCCCACTGCGTCACCACACTGTCCCCCAGGCTGCTGGACACCCGGCCGGAGCCGACGCCCGGGTACAGCACCCGGCCGCCGCCTCCAGGTCCCGACCCCGACATCCCTGTCTCAGGGTGAAGCGAAGGTCCAGCATGGATGACAGCGATGTTGAAGTTGCCAGACGACCCTGAATCTCGCTCCCTCTCTCGGGGACGGAGCAAGAGGGTGGGAGAGGGGCTGGTGGGCCCTGGCCACATCACAAGGGCCAACAGGAGGGAGAGACTGGGCATCACTGCCATGAGAGTGGACGAAGAAGGTGGCGCAGTGATGAGTAACCTGGGAAAACAGAGAAAGTGCTTGCATTAGAGTCCTCACTATGATGAGTAATACCCTTGGCAAGAAATGAGAGACGACAGAACAAGAATGATGCGAACACAACAGACAAGACAAAAGATTAAATGAGTATTTTTAACTCGGATTCAGCAAGGACCATGCAAGGGTAACTAGACCCACACGAAGACAGAGGGGCCAGTTTTGTGATGCGTGAGCCACAAGGACTCATATTGCTATAAATACACACCAAACATCAAGCACTCATAAATACCCAGCACAAAGGCAAGCAGACATGAGGGTTAATACAGGAAACAGACACACACGCACGCGTACACACACATCTTTTGCAAATTGTTTTCAATTTGCTTCCCATGTCAATACCCCAACCCCTCCCTCCACTACCCTCTTGCAGCCTCCCCCTCAATCTCACTCCCTCCCTTTCTCTGACTGTTTTTCATGACTTCAGGTGATAATGCAATTGCTTTGAATCATGGCGCTTCCTGACATCATATTCTGTTTCTCTTACCCTCTTTTTTTCTCTCATTCTCACTTTTAATTTCAACCCTTTCTCACTCTTCTCCTACCCCTCTCTCTCTCTCCCTCTCTCTCTCTCCTTCTCTCCCTCATTCCACCGGTCTTTTGACCCTGAGGAGTCCTTAGGGGAAAGAAAAAAAAAAACAGAATAAGAGATGGAAAGAGAAAGAGAGATGAGGATGCTTTGAGGAGAGGTAGGGGACCGAGGGGATCTGAAAGACAGGAGGCAGGAAACACAACAGGGGAGTGCGGAGGGAAACTGAAAGAGGTGTCAAATGAGAAGAGGGGAGCGAGAACGAACACAAAGGAAGATGGGAGCGAAGGATGTAAATGTAAGCCAGAGAGAAGTATTGATTAGTGGCTTGTGTATACGTGTTTGGCTTAAAGAAACACACTGCCAAACCTCTAGCAGTGAAAAAGATAAAGTGAGAGAGAGGGAGAGAGAAGAGGAAAGATGAGGGAGGGATAGTACTGTACCATATATCACTCAATGAGGCTGGAATCTGTTCAGCGATACTATTAGTGTTCATGCTCTACTGTAATGTACTATACTACCGAGTGTGGGGATGTAGAATGGCACGGAGCCCCCGCCATTGGCCACACGCTTCAGCCGGAGACGGTACGCTATGTCCTCTTTTAAAATAGCACTGCTGTTGTATCGCAGCACATCTGCCAGGCCGTACAGAGGCATCACGCTGTTGAGCACTTGGCCACTCTCAATAATAGCAGCGCATTCTGCATGGCGGGGCGATGCAGTGAGTAGCGATCCATGGTGGACTGCATCACTGTAAACAGCGACTCGGTGACACGCAGTGGTGCCTCCGGCCCGAAAGCCTTCTGCAGACTGCACTTTGGCCATTAGCGCCGTAATCTGGAAGGCGACGATGCCCATGATATTTAACTGTCTGCTGGAACAGAAGATGTTTAAAATGGCACCAGTGCAGAGCATAATGGTATAGTGTGTTTTTTCCATTGTACCATGCATCACAAGTTGTGCTTCGCTATCCCAGGGCTTTAAAACAGACTCTCGGCACCTTTCCAAAGAGAGAACTGTGATTTCACAAATGCCAGTAACTCCTTAAAGTCAGGAGGTGGGAC